>NW_021027753.1:278777-312992 GCF_004153795.1 Camellia sinensis
GCTGATGAGAATGATCGAAGATCTTCAAAGAACTGTGACAGATCTGGCCTCCGGGACATTGGCTCCATCATTGACCACACCACATATTGAGAATTTCATGTCAAAAGGCTCCCCGGTCTTGGGACGGACTGCATTTGAGGAATGCCAATCCCTTGGCAAAGTGGAGGCAGACGGTAAGAACAAGATAGGGGCGGACATGGATCCCCGTGAACATCTTCTGTTGGCTGTTGAGGCTTTGAAGGCCGAAGGACTAAACAAACAACAAGTGCTTGCAGTGGTTGCAAAAACTGTGGATGATATTTTTGCCACTCAAGTTGGGGGCATTCTGAATCAAGGGGCAAACCAAGACAAGAGATGTTGTACCAGAAACACCCCTTTCAGCTCCAATCCTACACTTGGAAGAGATCATCAAAAGTCAGCACCTACCGACCCTTTCGTCGGTACATCTAGCACAACCAGCTCACAACCTGCCAAATACCCACCTTGGGGCCAGAGGGTGTTCACCCCACTGGACATGTCTCTTTCAACGACCCTGAGAGTCCTGATCAAAAAGGCACATCTGCAGCCCCTAGAGCCGCGGCCATTACCAAATAAGCTTTCTCTCTCCCACAACCCGGCGAAGTACTGTGTCTTTCATCAACAAGCTGGCCATGACACTGACACATGTCTTCGTCTTCACCATGAAATACAAGATCTGATTGATAAAAAGGTCATCTCCGCGTCAGGTCCTGCAAAGTCTATCGGCACTGGATCGGTGACCTTGGGGGATAATGTGACCATGTGATCAGGGGATGAACCGCCTGCGGATGGCGCTCAGTTTACTCCAGATATGGTAGATGGCATGCACTGTTTTGAGCACATTTGCGAATGTTGTTAATTTGTACTTTCTGACTTGGGTATTGGGTCAGTCTTGTTGTTTTGTACAGAGTCAGTCTTTTCTTACTGAGTCAGTTGGGTCTGTCTTGTTGTACCGAGTCAGGCCTATTTAGTTGGAGTCGGGTGATTTCGGGGGTGTTACCTCAGACATCACTTGCTAGTTTTGTGTTTGTCTTTTCATTTTCTTTTGAGTCTGTTTTTGCCTTGGAGCCAGTAATGCCAACAGATTTGAATGAACAACAATGATTTTCACACTCTCGTGTTTGCTTCTGCCTTGTGCCAGTTGTGCCAGAAGTTCTGAATGAAATAGCAGTGCTTTTAACCTACTTTTCTGTGCCTTGAAATCATTGCATTGACCTAAGTTTTTCAAAACTTTTTCTAACACCACGGTGAAAACAAAGAGGGAAGAATTCCTCGGGTTTTGCAAAATTTGATCAACTGAGAGGAAGAGAGACATGCTAAGCCCTTAATAAATGAAATCATGTTTGTTAATGTGAGTACTGAGAAGGATCCTGGCTTGATCCAGATTGGTTCTACATTGTCTTCCGCGCGAGCGATTAGTCGCTTTCTTAAAAGATTTCAAAACAAAAATGTTTTGCCCAGTCCTGCGAAGACCTGTGTGGAATCGCTCTTGAGATTATGCAGCTTAGGATCGCTCTCAGCCTTGAGATTTGACCCCCCCCTTTGCTTTCTGACCTTGAGCCTTAACTCAGAATGTTTAATGGTCAACCGCAATGTGAGGCCTGTGTGGCCAGATTCGAAGCAGCCCTCGACCTAGAGGCAGAAAGATGTCCGATTGTGCTCGAAGAGCCGAAGATGGCTCATTCCGCAAATCAACGAAGATCGGTGAGAATGCCAAATCCCAGAAGGGAGGAAGAAGAAAATACTATAGAAGGACAACTGAGTTCCTATCCACAACACTAGGGGCAAATTCAACCTCCATTGGATGGACTCCTGCATCGTCAGCGAACCGCAGCCATTCTCCTGGATTCAAATGACTTAAGGATCTCAAAACCATTTGACAGTGACAAAGCTACACTTTTACCCTTGAGAGACTCGCTGGGCCAAAAACCCGGAAGGGCGACCCAGGCAAAAGTTAGAGCAAGAAAAAAATAACAAAAAAAAGAAAAATGCAAAAAAAAAAAAAGAAGAAGAAGAAAAGAAGAAAAATGAAGAAAATGAAAGGAAAAGATGAAAAAAGAAAAAAAGAAAAAAAGAAAAAAAAAGAAATGAAAAGAATTGAAAAGAAAAGAAGAACAAAGCTCACAAGGTTGAAAACCCGGAAGGGCGGCCTTGGCAAAAGTTAGAGCACAAAAGGAGAGGTTAAATACCCGAGTGTACCTTAACCCCGAACTACGTAAGGCTTGATTCCCATCTTTGGGATACGTAGGCAACATCATTCTAAAGTCCAGTCGTAAAAAATTCAAATTCGATTGTGTCCATGCGATGGTTCTGGTCATCTTTGTCTTCTCTATATCTGAGGATTTGGTTATGTTTGTTACTCTAAGGGCTGACTACAATGTGCTGTGGTGCCATTCAAACAAGGGGCAACTTTCCGTTGTCATGCAGGGTCCTTGAGACCAGGGACAATTCTCCATTGTTTTAGATCTAAGGTTGTGCATCTCGAGGGTAGGTTCCGTGCTCGTTGAGCATTGGCCATCTGTAAAAATAGTTTTTGAGAATTTTTACTGAGGTTGACTAATTTTCTCGAAAAGTATTCCATTTTTCAAAACAGGACCATTTCTTGGACCCAAAAAAGGAAAATTTTCAGTGCTCACAACTTGACTTGCATGATTTTAAATCAAAAATTGAACAAGTATGCTAATCTAACTCTCATTTTGGTCAAAATTGTTTTAGTAGAAAGCCAAAAATAAAAAATGGTCAAAATGATGAACTAGGGGCACAGTTAAGTCAGTTGTTCTGTCTTTTCCACATTGTCAACATACTTGATAGAAAAGGGCACCATACTTGCCAGAAAAGGGCACCATACTTGCCAAGAAGAGCACTCTATCTGCCAGAAAAGGGCACCACTGAAGCTGATCACAAAAGGGCTGAAAGCTCTCTCATCCTCCAAGCAGTGAGGTATCGAGCCAAGTGCGAAGCACGAACTGGAATGGATCAAGATATTCCACTCCCTTATCCGGACAGATCTGATCACGTCTAAACTTCCCAGCAGAGCATCATCAACCGATGTTAGATTCAGATTTGCTACACACTCAGTTGTAGCACAGCCCCTATATGGGAAAAGCTCACTGTTGTGAACAAGAAGAAAAATCTAGTGGAATGCCAGGGGCAAGAGCCCACAACTTTCTGTTTATCCATCAACCACTCAGGGGAGGGATAAAAAATGAGAGATTGAAGAATAGAGAGATATGCGCTGAGAGATGTGTGCTGAGAGAAAAAAAAGAAGCCTGAGGGCCGAGTGATGTGAGAATCACAAATTAGAAAGAGTGGGAAGCAATACCCGGAGAAACTGGCTCCTCGTGAACTGAGAGGTCTCTCGTCTTTGTAACACGTCTGTGTGTCGTGTCTTTTTGTTTTGTTTTGTTTCGATTCTTGCTTTGAGTTGTTCCAAGTGTGTCTCGATGTGTCAAGGTTTGTTTACCTTTTGTCTTCCGTTGTTGAGTCGTGGTGTGCTGTGTTCAGTCGTAGGCTCAATACCCGATCGAGAACTCATTTCTCAATTTCAAAATGATTTGTTTTGTGCTCAGAGTGTCGTGCCATTTTCCGCATTTGTACAAAACAGGATTTGTTCTTTTGTAAAACTGCAGGGTTTAGCCCAAGTCATTTGAGAATAGTAGAACCAGGACCTATCTGAAACTATATTGGTTCCGAACTACAAAGCAAAAGAAAAAGAGTGAAAATCGAAGCATCTGAGTGTGCTTCAACTTTAGAAAATTCAGTGATTGTATTCCAGATGTACCTTTTCAAGCCTTGTCAATGCTCTAAAGTATGGGTGTGCCTTTACCTCAAGTGCAAGATTAAGCCTGCTTCAAAGTTATGCACCCTTCCACCCGCATTGTTATGCACTCCTCCACGCGTTGTATTGTCATGCATACCTTTACTTGCGTTGTCACGCACGCTCGTTGTATTGTCATGCACACCTTACTTGCATTTATTTGCATCTTGTGTTATCTTCTACCATTTATCCTTTTACGCTGAGCAGCGTTTGGGATCGTTGTCCTCCGGGACTTTCTCAGGTTGCGTTGTAAACGCGCTGGGCAGGCTATTTTCAGACCTCTTCTTGCGATTTCAGCGTGGTTAGAGTGTTCTTTTCCTCACACGATTTCAGCATGTTTGGAATTTATCCCAGGTTGCGTTGTAGACGCGCTGGGCGGGTTGTTGGACCTTCTCTCACGATTTCAGCGTGTTTTGAGTGTCCCGTTCCTCACAAGATTTCAGCGTGTTTGGATCTTATCTCAGGTTGCGTTGTGCGCGCACTTGAGCGGTTGTTTTTAGACCTCTTCTCACGATATCAGCGTGGTTAGAGTGTTCTTTTCCTCACACGATTTTATCGTGTTTGGAATTTATTCCAGGTTGCATTGTAGACGTACTGGGCGGGTTGTTTTTGGACCTCCTCTCACGATTTCAGCGTGGTTTGAGTGTCTCATTTCTTACGCGGTTTCAGCGTATTTGGAATTTATCCCAGGTTGCATTGTAGACGCGCTGGGCGGGTTGTTGGACCTCTTCTCACGATTTCAGAGTGGTTTGAGTGTCCCGTTCCTCACACAATTTCAGCGTGTTTGGATCTTATCTCAGGTTGCGTTGTGCATGCACTTAAGCGGTTGTTTTCAGACCTCTTCTCACGATTTCAGCGTGGTTAGAGTGTTCTTTTCCTCACACGATTTCAGTGTGTTTGGAATTTATCCCAGGTTGCATGGAACACGCTCCTGATTGATTTTCTTTGTTCTTCCTCCACTCACGAGTCCAGCGTGGTTGGAGTGTGTTCACCCTTTGCCTCTATTATACTCTCTGTTGTATCGCATCTATTATCTATTGCATCACATCTATTACATCCATTACATCGTATCTATTTTATTGTCTGGTCTAGGAGACCTTAAATCCTCCGGTCTAAGGAGACCTTAAATCCTGCATCATCATTCGCTTTGTTTTGCGCATCGTACTTGCATTTTACTTGCATTTCATCGCACTATCTTGTGCACTCTTCGGTCTAGGAGACCTTAAATCCTCTAAAGGTGCAATTCCTTTGGTGTTTGTCGTGTCCGAACGACTTCCGGTGGTCTGGTATAGCCACCTGCTTGTGTTTGCGGTGAGTTCCTAGGAGACCAACTGAGAAGGTGGAAACTAGAGTTCGAATGGCTTATGCCTAGAACGCAAAGGTTCGGGATTTCCGAGATTAAAGTCTGGTTTAAATACCTAGAGGTATATCCACGGCTTGAAATCTGTATGGCAGCCCCATAGATTGAGATAGCATATGTATGCGCCTCAATTCTGGATACTGAACTAACCTAGTCTGTCACCCTGTTGGAGAATTGGGAAAGCTGCGACCGTGGCCAGGGAGAAAAGTAGTACTTGTGGTTCAATTAAGAAGAAGAGGAAGATTCCCACATCAGCGTGAGGTAGGACATTGTCGAGGTAAGTCATTGCCAATTGCCCCTGTAAGGTACCTCCCTTTTCCTAGCTATTACATTGCATTTTAGTCATTACAGTGCATTGCATAAATCATGAATTTTCAAACCGGCTTCGCGTAGCATATAAGTCCAACTTTCAAACTGGCTTCGCCCGGTGTATAAGTCCAATTATCAAAATCTTCCAGCATATCATTTTGCATCCTGCCCCTGAACTATGCTGGTTTGATTCCTTGCAAAGGGATACGTAGGCAGCCTGCGGGCACAACCATTTATTTATTTATATTTTGTTTGTTTGTCCAAGTCTTCGGCCTTGTCAAAAATGGGTCGTCTCTGGGCGTTGACACTCATTCCCGTCACTTCTTGACTTCCGAGTTCTGTCAAAGAGGGGCAATTGTAGACACCCCATTTTTGACCGCCTTTAAGACTTGGACGCGACTGATGGTTTTGGTAGTTGTGCAGGGGAAAGGTTCAGTTTCTTCGACAAGGAGGGAGTCAAATCTCAACTTCATACCCCTTTTTGGACCAAACACTCTTGATCAAAAGATTTTAGACCTTAAAACCCTCTCTTTTAAATCGTTTCTGAAATAAAGTTTTCACGATATTCTGAGGCTCGCATTTTGTCAAATGTTGCGCTTTTCGGTAAATCGAGCAAGGACAAAGTGGAAATGAATGAAAGAGAGATGAAATCTTTAAAAAAAAATTTCAAAACACCTTGTCTAGGGGTTTGGAGTTGAAGAAAAGAGGAGAAGAGAGAGGAAAACTAGTTTGGGAGAAGTTCGGCATGAATCCGGGTAGGACCGAAACTGCGCGATTCCACTGAAATGGGCATAACTCTTTGCACAGGGGGAATTTTGATGCAAGGTTGTTTCCATTGGAAAGGAGACTTCCGGGGCTTCATTTTTCACTAAAAAAAAATCTCCTAAAGCCATGTCCGGGTGGGGGAGATATGGTTGGTTGAAGTCTGGTTGGACCGAATCTACGTGGCTTCACCAAAACAGGCATAACTTTTTGCACAGGAGAAATTTTAATGCAAGGTTTGCAGAATTGGAAAGATAACTTCAAGGACATTATGGCCGACCAATTTTAGGCCTTTAACCTTTTGAACCCTGGTCGGCCGACCAGGGCAAGTGGCCGGCCGATCACTTGAACTGGTCGGCCAGCTACCCTCTGTTTTGTCTCTCTGAGTGTGTTCCAGCTGTGCCAGTTGTGAAGCAATTGACCCACTGTAGACACCCCATTTTTGACCGTCCTTAAGACTTGGACGTCATCGTTTGAACACTCGATGATTATCACTGTTCGTGTTCATCTTGAGTTCCCGGAGGTCTCGGCTACGCGCCATGCCTCAGGATCTCTCGACTCGACTGTTTTGTGTCTGGTTTTGCACCAAACACTTATTGTTTTGCTTCTGAGGGTGGGAAATAGCTTGTAGGCCATCCCCACACCTCACCGGCCATGGCTTGAGGCCACCGGCCTTGTTTCCTTGCGACCGGCCATTGGTAATGGTCGGTCGGCACTATTGATGGTTGGTCGGCATTGTGTTTGGTCGGCCAGCCACTGTTTCTGATCAATCGGCCACTTTTCCTGGCCGAGACCATTTCTTGAGGGAGCTTAACCCTTTTGAACCTTTTTTTAGCTTCTTGAGGAAGCTTGAACCTTTTTAGCTTCTCCAAGAAGCTTGACCCTTTTTTGGCTTCTCCAAGAACCTTGACCCTTTTTTAGCTTTTCCAAGAAGCTTGATCCTTTTTTTAGCTTCTCCAAGAAGCTTGAACCTTTTGACCCTTTTTAGCTTCTCCAAGAAGCTTGACCCTTTTTTGGCTTCTCCAAGAAGCTTGACCATTTTTTTAGCTTCTCCAAGAAGCTTGAACCTCTTGACCCCTTTGCCTAGCTTCTCCAAGAAGCTTGGCCCTTTTGCTCTAAGCTTCTAAGAGAAACTTGGCCTTTTTGGTCAAAGCTTCTAAGAGAAGCTTTGCCCCCTTGGTTTCTCTATAAAAAGAGGGCCTCTCCTCCCCTTTTAAGGGTTAGAAAAATCAGATATATATGATATATATATCACTCCCTCTCTATATCTCCCTCTCTCTCTACATTTGTGTGGGTTAGAGGGTCCAAAAGGGTCTTGTTCTTGGCTTATTGCACACCACTTCATAGCCACACACTTCCATCATCACTTGGAGGTTATTGGAGCTTGTTTTCAGAGGTTGAGGGTTGCATTTTTGGGTCTAAAGGCTGCTGGTTCTTGCTGGTCTTCAAAGGTAACCCCTTTTCCCTCTTTATTCCCCGTTTTTGCACACCCTTTTAGCCTGTCTTGCTTGCGGATTTGGGCTTTGTGTATAACATAAAAACGTTCTATTTTTTTTGTGTTTAAGATACTTCATTAAGGTCACTTTTGTGTTTGGGGTCGTTTACCCCCTCTTAGGCCTTGTTTGGCCCCATTTTGTGCTATTTTTGGTGAGCTTCAGGACCACCTTTTTTGGGCCTCCTCACCACTGAAATCTTGAGGGATTTCAGTGGTGAGGATGGTGGTTTAAGGTCCTAAGAAGGAGAGGACCATCCCCTCTCCTTGTTGTCTTCAAAAAGTGTCATTTTAGCCTCATGTATGAGCACCATTTTTAAGTTCATGTTGGCCATGCCTTAAGTTTTATTTATGCTTATTTTGCCATGATATAGCACTGTTTTTACTTGGTTTAGACACACCATGCTTGCTTTGCATACTTGTCTTGTAATGCCATGAAATTGCCTTAACATGTATCTAGCATTTAGACCACAATGCCTACTTGTTTTGGCTTTATGCATGTTTTAGTGTGCTTGAGGACTGTTTTTGGTTGTTTGGGTCATCCATGATTTGCTTCGTATAGCTACCATGTAATCCCTCTTGTAGGCCTTAAGTATCGGACCCTCTAGCATGCTATCCTTGCATCATTTCAGTGGCTTAGAACCACTTATAGCATCATTTCAGTCCTCATGGCATGCTTGTATGCTTGCATTTGATGTCCCTTTAATGCTTTATAAGGTTGTCATCTTATGCTCCATGTTTGGCCTCTTTTGTATGCTTGCATGTTTAGACCATTTAGATGCCATCTAGATGTGTTTTTGGCTTTGTTGTAACATGCTAAGACTCTGATTTTGGTTGCTCAAATCATGTCATGTTTGATTTTGCTAAGTGTAGTTCAATACATCTTTGGCTTGCCTTGAGTTTTTGCTTTGCCTGCATGCTTTGCTTGCTTTAATTAGTAGGTTTGACACCTCTATTTCATGCAATTTCAGAGCCTAGCATGCTTGCTATATGCCCATGTTTATCTCCTTTTAAGTGTGCTTAAAAGTTACCTCTTTGTGCTTAAGTGTCGAACCATGTTTGCATGCATGATTGTATGTTTAGATACTTGGTTCATGACATGTTGTTGCATGCTTGAATAGTGTTGCGTTTGGCATGCATTTCTTGCTAAGTTGTCTAACATGTTATATGCCTTGCATGTGTGCATGTTGACATTACACTTTGCATGCTTGTTAGTTGCATCCTTGCATGTTCATTTGCATGCTCATGTTACATGTTTAGAGTGCATGCTTAGGTTGTATTTGAAAAATCAAATCATCTTCTCAAATAATTTCACACCACTCATTTTGCACGTTAATAAAAATGATATATTACATTTTATCTTCTTATTATAATTATAATTTTTTTTTTAAATCTTATCGTTTAATTGTAACAATTGAGGTCTTGAATTTCAATCTTTAACAAATACCGAATCCAATAAAATTTAAATTAGTCCGATCAAAATTGGGAAAATTTCAATCCGATTATCAATTAATTCAATTTTCATACTCTGATTTTTATGTGCATATAAGAGCATCCAAAATGGATGTGTTAGTGTTAGTGTTAGTGGCAAATTTTAACTAGTTACAGTAACGTTTGGATCTCACAATAGAAGTGTTAAGTACTATGTTAGTGGATTTTGTTAATGTCAATTGTTAACTTCTTTGGGAGTGTTTTGTGGAGCTTTTTTGAGCCAATTTATGGCTTCTGGCTTTTAAAAAGTTATTTTGAACTGTTTGGTTAAACTTATTTCAAACAGTTTCTCATTCTAACAATTTATTTTAAGTAAAAAAAGTTGATTTTGAGAAACTGCTCACCCTTTATTTCTGATTATCAACTTCTGCTGTGGACATGCTAATTAAAAGTTATACTCTTAGATTTTTTTTTTGAAAAATAGAAAAAGACCCAAATGGACTATAAAATATTATTATTATTTTTTATGAGAAATGTAGACAAATAGTGAATAATAAAAAATAAAAATTAATTAAAAAAGTTACTTCACAGCTTATTTAACAAACAAGACTCAGCAACTTAAATCTATAATCCAACAGCTATACCAAACAGATTAACAACTTCTGATTAAAGTCATAATCTATAATCTGTTAAGTTATAATCTATAATCTGTTTTAACAGCTACACAGGGCCGTTGTTAACTGTGGCTAGCTTTTTAACCAGCGAGAGAGAGGGGAGAGAGGGAGAAGGGAACGTTGGAAAGTGCCTTGGGTTGTCCGACCGGATGTCCGGCCGGTCATCCCCCAGACGTCCTGACCCTTCACAAAAATATAAAATAAAATAAAATTTATCTTTGACCGGTCTTGAGCATTTTTGTACACTTAGGATCATGCATGATTTCTAATATAGTTTCTATTTTGGCTTGGAGTACTCGGTGAGTTTTATGCTTTAGCATCCTTGCATGCGTATGAGTTAATGCCATGATAGCATGCTTACCATGAGGCTATGTGCTTATCTGATATATCTGCCTGAATGCCTGTGGGTGAAGGTTGGGTTATCTGAATTGGAATGAATCATCAAAATGTTTCAAGCCTACCTGCGGGTAGCAAAACCTCTTTCAAAAAAGGCAAACATGAAATGTTTTGTTCCAATTCGGGCGACCCGGTCTATACTTATATGCTGTGCGCATCACATAGTAACCTAGGCTAATAACCGGAATAAGAACTCACAATGTTTTCAAAAATTGATATCATGGTTAGTAGAGGCCGGTCTTCGGACCCGGTGAGAGGGGGTGCTCATGGCTGACCTTCCCCAATCGTACCCAAGTTCCCGAGCCGAGGCAACTTTGGTGATGACGGACACGTGGCCTTTGGCACCGAGTCAGGGTTTCCTAAATTTCCCCAAAATAAAAATATTTAGGTGGCGACTCTGTATCTGGCAAAGCAGTCCATGTTTGGCACTTCTTTCAAAAAATCTGTTTTCTCAAAATGATTTGCCAGATTTGGACTCTTTAGTTCAGATTAAGAACCGTGACACAAATCGAGTCCGAACTGTAGCGAGGCCCACGGGCGCGTCTACACCCACTTTCTAAGATTTGAGCCCTTTATTTTTCTAAGAGAAGCTTGACCCTTTGGCCAAGCTTCATGAGGAAGCTTGACCCTTTTGATCTAGCTTTCTCAAGAAGCTTGACCCTTTTGGTTAGCTTCCTTTAGAAGCTTGCACCCTTTACTTGAGGCTTCCTAGAGAAGCCATGGCCCTTTGTCTGCTATAAGACAAGCTCTCAACTCCATTTTGCAAGGTTAGAAAGTTTTGGCTGGAGCATACATACAACTCCCTCTATCTCTATACTTCAAGCCTCCAAACCCTAATATTCTTGGCAATTTTACACTACACCTCATAGCCTACCACCTCCACCATCCATTCCAGCACCTTGGAGGTCATTTGCAGAGGGTTGAGAGCTCACATTCTTGGTCCAGAAGTTGCTGCATTGCTGTGCTACAAGGGTAAGTCTTCATTTACCCCCTTTTTTGCACTATTTTCCTCTATACTTTAGATTTATTTGCAAGCATTTTTGAGATTTGGCATGAACTGAAAAGTGTCTTATTTTGAGCACCTGTTGAACTTTGTTTAAGGACACTTTTCTGTTTGAGGCCATCTACCTTCTTGTTTGCTCCATCTCTCTTTTAAGGCTTATTTTGCTTCAAATCTTAGCCCTATTTGTGAGCATTTTTGGACTTCGACCTAAAATGAAGAAAGTCTTTTTTTGACCTCCTCTTTAAGTTTTATTGAGGTCACTTTTCTTTTTGGAGTCATCTTCTTCCTTGCATGCTTCATTTCCTCATGCTTTGAGCCATGCATTTGAGCATTTGCATTGGCCTTGTTTTGGCCTCTTAACCACTGAAATCCAGTGGATTTTCAGTGGCTTTGATGTGTCTTTGAACTCCAAAATCATAGAGGGGTGACCCTTTGACCCCTCATTCTCTTTACTAGCTTTGTTGCCCTTCCAAAGGAGCTCATCATTTTTGCATGCATTGACTGAGTTTCAGTGGTTATTTGGGCATATTTTGGCATGACATACATCTTTTTTTTGGCTGGTTTAATGAGCTTTCATATGCTTCATATAGTTGTAGAACAACTCATGGTTCACTAGCTTTCTTCGCATGCTTTGTGGGCCCTTGATTTTAGCACTTTTTGGCCATGTCATAAACTGATATTGTGCTTATTTTGGACTTCCCTAGCTCTGTTTTTGGGTCTCATAATTGAATGATGTTTGTTTTTCATGCTTGTAGTTCAATACCCATGCTTAACTTTGAGATTTGAGGTCCATTGCGTGCATGTGCTGAGGTGTGTTCAGGTTTTGAGGCCATTTTACATCACATTTTAGAGCCTATATGAATGCCATATTGCCATATTTTCATCTCTTTAAGTGTGCTTGAGAGTCGGGCTTGAATACCTTGTTTACCGATCATTGAATAAGCTTCATTTTCATGCTTGTTGAGCCATCATTTTAGGCCAATTTTCCACTGTTTCAGACCTGCCTAGGGTCTGTTTGGGGTTGGTTTTGCCTTTGGTGCATTGCTTTGGGTACCTCTAGTGTAACACACTTCACTAGTTTCGGTACTCGGGCCCCCTAGCTTGCATTGTGTGCCATGTTTGCATGATTCGGGACCATTGAGAATCATATTTCAGAGCTGTAAATTGCATGTTTGTATGCCATCTTTCATCCCTTGCCATGCTTTGGTAGAGTGGTATTTCATGCCTCAGGTTCAGTCCTTGGTATTCGTGCATGTGTGCATGCATTTTGAGTCTCTCATTTTCATCACATGGCCACTGATGTGAGTGTGGCTGAGGTCCACTCATGTTGGTGTAAGTCCATCGTGCATTGTGTATGTCATTTCGGTCCATAGCATTGCGTATGCTAGGTTGTTAGGAGCATTGTGCATGCCATGATATGGATCATTGTGTATGCCATTTCGGTCCATAGCATTGTGTATGCTAGGTTGCATGTTAGAGCATTGTGTATGCCATGTTACATCGAGCATCGTGTATGCCATTTCATAGCATTGTGTATGCTAGGTTGTATGTTAGTCGCATTGTGTATGCCATCTCATTTGCATTGTGTTTGGGATAGGAGTTAGACCAAGTACAGGAAATGAGGGATGTTTCGTACTTCGAGTGACGGAATGTGTCTCAATTCCCGGTCGCCGACACTCCGGATACCCATGATGGAGTTTAGGTCTTGTTGCGTTTTCATGTGCATTCATTTCACATCGAGTCGTGCAATTCGACTCCTCGGCCATCAAGCATCGAGATGCGTGATTGGTGGCATGAGGATTGGTGGCACGAGGATCGAGGACTACACTCCCTAAAGAGTAGTCATGCATACATATGTGAAAATACTTTGCTGTGCCCCTTTCTTGCTCTCTGTTGCAGCAAATCAAAAATCAACAGCCTTCCAGAGCCTTGCATAGCATTCCAGGATTAATTGCAAACAGAGGCGAATCGGGGCATCGTGATGGATTTTCGCACCAGGCAACTCAAGCATGCATCTTTCATCATTCGGAATAGAGCTGAGGCGGTCCATAAGCTTGCATGCTAGTTTATCCGCTTTCCTAGTTAATTTGTTAATTAATTAGGGTTTTGTAATATTTAATTATTTATTCGGACTGTATTATTCTTTTAGACCCTCCGAGAGAGGGCCAATTGTTGTAATAAGTGTGCGTGTGTGTGATGTATGTCTTCCAACCCCACGTCTTTCTCCCTTTTATTTACCAGCT
The DNA here is from genome assembly GCF_004153795.1 of Camellia sinensis. Classification (NCBI taxonomy): domain Eukaryota; kingdom Viridiplantae; phylum Streptophyta; class Magnoliopsida; order Ericales; family Theaceae; genus Camellia; species Camellia sinensis. Next base: position 292,283 of record NW_021027753.1, read on the forward strand.
TACGATGGTTAGTTTAGGGCATGTTTCAATTAGCATACTTATGATAGCATGTTTTCATTCATTCATCTGTCTTGCATGTACCGGGCTCGACGCATCATACTAACTGCATTGGCCTATTGTAGTTGCATTTTTGCATGTGTTGCATTAGGCATTTCTGTATAGTTAGGATCATGCATGGATTTCTAACCTAGTTTTTGTTTTGACTCGAAGTACTAGGTAAGCTTTTACGCTTTAGTATATTGCATGCGTGTGAATGTTGCCATGATAGCATGTTTACCATGAGGCTATATGCTTATATGATATAACTGCCTGAATGCCTATGGGTGAAGGTTGGATTATCTAAACTGGAATAATGCATTGACTGTGAGTTTTAAGCCCACTAGATAGTGGCAAAACCATGTTTTCTAAGCCCACCCGAGGGTGGCAAATCCACATCTCAAGCCTACTTGCAAGTAGCAAACCATCTTTCAAAAAACAAACATGAAATGTTTCGTTCCAATTCAGGCGATCCAGTCTATACTTGTATGCTGTGCGCATCACATAGTAAATCTAGGCTAATAACCGGGATAAGAACACACAATGTTTTCAAAACTAGATATCATGGTTAGTAGAGGCCGATCTTTGATCGGGCGAGCGGGGGTGCTCACGAAGTGACCTTCCCCAATCGTACCCAAGTTCCCGAGCCGAGGCAACTTTGGCGATGACGGACACGTGGCCTTAGGCAAACGAGTCAGGGTTTCCTAAATTTCCCCAAAATAAAATATTTAGGTGGCGACTCTATATCTGGCAAAGTAGTCCATGTTTGGCACTTTTTTCAAAAAATTTGTTTTCAAAAACGATTTGCCGGATTTGGACTCTTTGATGATTCATCGGTCTTGCATTGCACTCTGCGAGATTAGATACAGGACCGTGACTTTGATTCCTGAACTGTAGTGAGCCCAATGAACAAAATGGGGGATTTCCTCCCGGGACGTTCGGGGACGTCTACAGTCCCACATTTGCTGACTCCAGAAACGCCGAGGTGATGGGTATCAAAAACATTTTTTCCTTCCGTAGTTATTGACTCTAGAAACGTCGGGGCCGCAGACACCCAAAATCATCATTTTCCACATTTGCCGACTCCTGAAACAACGGGATTGTGGACACCCAAAAATGTTTTCCCACATTCGTCTGGCGATATGCACAGACAGGGCAATTGGACACCTTGACTCCTCGCGCGGGTACCAAATACCAGACATAACTCAAAACTACCCGACTCGCTACCTAAACTCATAGACTATTTACCCCCTTTCAACTTTCCTCCGTTCAAATCATCATTGTATTATAAAAGAATTTTAATAATGCATATGATGCATGAATTTGTAAATTCTCATTTTCCCCTAAAGTGATTTCAATGCACAATAATTCAATAGTTCACATGTCAACAATGAGAAAGATTCTTCAATTCATCACCATCATCTCTAATTTTGGTGTAAAAGTCTCGAAGTCTAACTTTTCAACATCAAAGTCAAGTAAATACACTTAATTTTAGGTTCTAGAGGCCAATTGGGAAAAACCCCCTTTTACTCTTCCAACCATTCATACACATTAGTATCACAACAATCCAATAATTCATATTTCAACCTCAAAGTCGAATAAACATGCCCAATTTCATGTTTTAAAAACCAATTGAGCAAAACTCCTCTTTATTAAATAAGTTTCAAAAACTAGGGTTTGTAGAAAATTAGGGGTTTTCTCTCTTTCATGAATTAGAGACTAATTTCCATCATCAATAACACTAATCCTCAACAATAGACACACTTCAATCTATACATATCTATATCTACAAAGGTGAATATCTAATGAAATTACCACAAGTGGGTCTCAAATTAAAGATATAATAGGTTAAAGATGCCCCTATCTTAAGAATGGAAGTTTAAGATAGAATCCCACTTGAAATTTCAAAGAAAATGTGAAACAATCGGTAGATATCTCGAACTAGACTTATTCTTCAATTTTCTTGAAGGATCTGGGGTGGATTTGGGGAAAAACTGGAGAAATCAAGTGTTTGGAGATCTAGGGTTTTGGGTATGGAGGAGAGGGAGAGAAGAGATGAAGAAAGAATAATGATTTTAGGTGAAAAAGCCATTTAAAAGTACTTGATATCGAACAGACCGCTCAAGCGGTTAAAGCTTGGCTCGAGCAGTGAAAAGAAGCTCCCAGGATCTCTAGAATTCGTGCAGATTGCTCGATCAATCAAAAGTTCGCTCGAGCGACCTTGCTTCCAGCACGGGTACTCAAATTTCAAAAAGGCAGAACTCGTTCGTTCGGGCTTCGTTTTAGGTCGTTCTTATGTCCAAATCAAAGCCCCGGAAACAAGCTTTCCAATGATTCTAGCGTCACATCCAAATTCAAAGTGTGGAAAAATAAAAGGGCAAAAGTTGGAAGACTACTCATGGGACAATTATCTGAATCATTGTTTTTGGTTTAATCTTACTTTACCATTATGATACCACCTCAATCAATATCCTAAAATGAACCAAAGAGGCTCTAACTACAATAATAATAGTGTCAAGAGCAATCCCACTAGTCCAAGAAGCACAGTGTTACAATCTTCCCACCTTAGGAAATTTCATCCCCGAAATTAAACAATTCAAGATCTAAAGTTTAGACAATTCCAAATGAAACAGAGATTGAACTAACACTCTCACCAACTTATCACAAATGACTTCTACTTGGCAACAAGTTTCTAGAAGATTCTCCCAACATTAAAGATTTTGCATGATGAACAAGAAACAACTCCCATAAAAGAAGATAAGGCAACCCAATGATATAAGAGGTAGAACAATTCCCAATAAAATTACAATGACCACTCCAGAATCTAGTTCAAAATCTAAGGTTAACTCTCATATTTTCAAGTTCCACATTAATATTTAAACCAACCCCATATGATATGAATAACAATACTCAAGTGATGAGTCTTTCCTTTAACTCATCCAAAAGGATTACCAAGGCCCAATAAACCCAGAAAGGCGACTCCCATTATGTACCGGTCCTCATTTCGCAAGATTAAACAGTATGGTCACGAATACTTCTAACAAGCCACAAGAAGCTATTGATTTTCACGAAACTAAAGATCAAGGGTAAAGGTCTCACTAAAATACCTTACAGTACTCCTACCTCAAATAGACTCAACTTCTAGGTAATAACTATTGGTCATCTAACGACCTAGAACCTTAGAAAAATAGTTCTCACATCACATTCAAACTCCAAGAAACAACTACCGGTTATTTGGCAACCCAATTTTCAAAAGAATATCTCACATCACTTCAGAAGTCCTTAACTCCTTGTCATGAAAAGAAAATAGAGAGGGGGAAAAAAAATTTCCAATAAGAATTCTATCCACCAATCATGGACTTTCAACAAGATACAACCCAGTAAAATCAAAGCACCACAAGCTACGTTCTTGTAATACAACTAGTTTACATATCCACACATTACTCAACTACATTATTGAAATACCTAAAAGTCAACAATACCCAAAACAATATTTCCAAACCTTTGAAGATTGAAGGGATTCAAAACTGGTATAAAACTATATATATATATATATATATAAAGGGATGTTTTAGATACATAAAAGTGAATGGTAAGAATAAAGGGTTTGGAAAGGAATGATCTTCTGAATATGGTGAGGGTTTATACATGTCGTATGTAATGCCCCGATTTTTATATTACATCATTCCTTACTAATCTAATATTAATTCCCCAATTTCAAGGTATACATGTGAACAATAAATAAAAGTAATAACTTTATAAATTGAAGTCCGTCACATTCTCATAGATTCCTCTTCAGGTTCTTTATAATGATTTACAAGGCCCATAAATGCATATAAGAAAAATTAAATGCATCCAAATTGCCATAACGGCTTACGCCTTTCAAGACTAAGGGTCTTGATTTCAACAAACAAAATCCTAACTTGACAAATAAGCTCGATAGCTGTAGGCGAACAACATTGAAGAAGCTTCAGCGCTCTGTGTTAAATTCCATTCACTTTTCAACGATGTCCTGGGTCACCTTCATCACCTAGAGTTTGAGGATGTTCAGCCCATAAAACAGGAGTGAGCTTTTACGTATAGTAGGAAGTAAACTCAACAACATGTATGAATGTGCAATGTAATTATGCTCATGCAATGCCATGCCATGTTTATGACTTAACTCTGTTTAGGAACCCAATTCTGAAATACATGATTTATAACCCATGTGACTCAACTCATTACCCATTATCATAACCAAGAACTTTCATTTTAAAACCAACTCCACGTAAGACACCTAAAAATTCCTTCCACATTTATTACCTTTTACTTTTTTTTTTGAAAACCTCCACATTTAACAGCCACCAAGTGCAGAGGGGCAATTGGGCACCTGTTTCATTTTAAAAACATCTCCACATTTTTCAGCCACCGAGCACGGAGAGGCAATTGGGCACCCGTTTCATTTTAAAAATATCTCCACATTTTCCGGCCACGGTGGGGGAATTGGACACCCATCAACCATTTCAACATTTCCCCTACATTTACTGGCGCTTAGCACGGAAGGGCAATTGCGCACCTATACCAAAATATCAATGACATCTCTCACATTTACCGGCCACCGAGCACAGAAGGGCAATTGGGCACCTCAACACACACAATGCATTTCGAAACCACACACATACCTTTAAATAATCCAATATTTAATCCAACCCCATGGAAATGCAATGCAATGCGATGCACTGCATGAGTTCTCAAGCCTTCCTTTTTATCCCAAAATTTGTTTTTAATTGCACAAGAGTTCAACACATAAAATCTAATGAACTATTCTTATTTTCAAAACTCCACGTCCTACTCTTTACCAACCATCAACCCATGCAAAATATTACATTACATCCTTTCAACATTCCTAGTATTCACACAATTCAACTTATTTAAATCACCAATAATATCGTCATAGACAATAAATTTATCCAACACACTTATCAACATGACAAATCACTTTAATTTTCAACATAAGGTACCGATTAACTCAAACCCTCTTTTAATTTAAAAATCCCAATTCTAGGGTTTTCAATAAATTTGGGAGTTTTCCTCATTTCTTTGTTAAATCCTCAAATCATCAAGTATTAACCATCAAAGTACCAAAACCATTCTAAATATTTCAAAAGTTGAGTGAAAGTCTCAATTTTTGAATATAAACATCTTTTAATCAAAGATTTCAAACTCAAATCAACCCAAACTTCCCATAATACAACATAATTGAACTAAATCTTAAATGATTAGAGTTAAGAGAACTCCCTACCTCAAGAAAGTGAGCAAACAACGAAGATCCAAGCACAAACTCCGATGAAATCGCAATCTAATCGGTCAAGAGGAAGATCCCCACTCCTTCTTCACTAATCTTGCATGATCTAAGGTGGATCCTTGGTACAATAAGGTGAAATGAAGGTTTTGTGGCTAGGGTTTTTGGACATGAAGAGGGGAGGGAGAGAAAAGAGAGAAGAACAAGAGAAAATGAGCAAAAGGTGGCTTTTATACTGGCTGAACTTGAACAGACTGCTCGAGCACAACTTTTTACGCTCGAGTGAGTAGCACAAATTTGAAGCGATCATTCCACTGCTCGAGCAAAAAAAAGAGAAGTCCCATAAGTTTTGCCAAGCTACAGTGAAAACACTGGGAGCATGAATTCTACGCTCGAGCAACAACTCTACCACTCGAGCGATCTTGCTTGCAAAACAGCCAATTATTGGGAGTTGAAGATCACCCACTCGAACGACCAAATGACCGCTCGAGTGGTCCGCAAAACTCAACTATCACAGTCTACCCTCCTTAAAGAATTTCATCCTTGAAATTAAAGAAAGAGCAAACAACACGGCTCAACCACTAACAGAAGGATGGCCACAAATTGAAATTAGATCCAGACTTGGAACAAATTCCTGAATCCCGGTCCAATATTTCGGGGCCCAAGGACCCTTGAACAATAACAACGTCTCCTCGACTCACATAATTCGTTAGAGCCTATAAGATAAGGGACAATAACAACAACAACTTTTACCCCAAGATTATTCACCATGCCCTATTACAAACAACACGCACAACCCCATCGAATATTCAATGCACGAATATGAAAGAAAGCCCTCGCAATAGAACTTTCGATCGACTTTTACTAAAGAGAAGAACTTGCAATAGAACATGGTCAAAACAACACTCTGGCATAACAAGCCCCAACAATCCCAAAACACTCCTCCAAGCAACCCCACAAATCTGTGACTAACAATTCAAACAAGGTCGCTATCCAACCCATTCACTCCAAACAATTAAAAACATAACTCCTTGTAAAAAGAAAATTTCTCTTTTTCTTAATTCTTTGAAAATAATTTTTTTGTATTTAGAACATTTCTCAAAAAGTGTTCAAGCTCATACCATCCAAACTTAGAAATACATTTTTACCATTTATTTATTTATTTTTTTCCACAAAAGTGCCAACTTGGACACATAATCATCCACAATTATGTCGCAACAATTATTTGGTGAAATCCCTCACCGGAATTTAGATCAAATCCACGACATATTCATTTGTCAACGCCGTTCGCGATCATAACATAGTAAAATTTTTATTTTCGCTTCCGTTTTCACATAACACCCAGTGAACCACTACCGTCACCCAATAATGCTCATCACTTTTACAGTGATGCAACAACAACATATACACAACATTTATGTAACAATAATTAATAGGAACAACAACCGTATTGCCAATACAAGTAAGTGTAGACACCCCATTTTTGACCGTCCTCAAAACTTGGATGTGCTTGCAGGTACATCTGGTGACAAGTTTGATTGCTCGCTGAGCGCTCGACTTTCACGACGGAATGCTCCAGGTTTGATCCTTCCAGACCCTATTTCCATTCTGTCTCATTTTTGGACCACGTTTTGGTCCCTCCATATTGATGTTCATGATGGCCTGCCGGCCATGATCAAGGGCTGTCGGCCACCAATAGGCCCTGCCGGCCAACAATGAGGCCCTGTCGGCCACCACTGATGGCCGACCGGCCACCATTATTTCAACAGATATTTTTCAGATATTTTTGAGCCAGCTGTTTGCAGGATAGACCATCTGCACCTACGTGGATGGTTGGATCTCTTCAAGGCTCCTTTGTATCTTCTATATATAGAAGCTATCTATATGCATTCAAGGGGTTACAAATTTTTGGTTGAGATATTTCTCTCTTTCTCTCTCTCTAGAATCCTCTCTCTTTACATTTTAGCCTTGAAAGTGAGCCGTTCTTGCATATTTGCACTAGCATCCTTAGCCAAACACCTTAGCCTTAGACTTGAGGTTCTTGGAGGCCTTGTTAGAGCTCCTTGGAGTGGTTTTGGCTCAGAAGTTTGATTGTTTGCTTGTTGTTTTGCTGTTGTCTTCAAGGGTAAGAAGTTCCTCCCTTTTAAGCTTTGTTTTGCTTCATTGGTTGGCCACCCTTGCATGTTGTTTTTTGCCTAGTTTTCAACTACAAAAACCTTTATTTTCAAGTGTTTGATATGGTAGTTTGAGGTTTTTTTGAGGTTAGAGGTGTTCTCCTCTCTTTTGTGGCTTATTTGCTAAGCTTTGTGCCATGTTTAAAAACCTTTAAAACAATCTCTTTTTGGTCTTTTAACCACTGAAATCTAGGGGATTTTTAGTGGCAAAAACTTGGTTTTGAGGACCAAAATAGGAGGGGGTAATCCCCTCTCCTTGTTTCTCCTTTGCATATGTTGATGGCTTAGTAGATGAGCATGTTTTTCTACCATCTCTTGACTTGATCTAAGCATATTTTTGTGACTTTTTAAACATGTTTTAGCTCTGGTTTTGGCTGGTTTGGTCACTTCTTGTTTGCATCTTGCACTTGTAGTGCAAATCTTGCATACTAGCTTTGTATGCTTAATGATTTAGCTCATCTTTCTAGCATGTGTTAGTCTAACTTCAGCATGCTTTTACCACTGATTTTGCATGCTTTAACTCTGTGCTGAGTGGTTTTGGTCATATGAGACTTGTTATGCATGGCTGTAGTACAAAGGCCCTTGCTAGCCTTGTGTTTTGAGGTCTCTAGCATGCTTTGCTTATGATGTTTGTATGACATAGCATCATTTCACATGTAATTTCAGAGCATATGTCATTGTCACACTCTCATATATTTCACTCTCTGAGTGCTTTTGAGTGTTGAGCCTTATGCCTTGTTTGTGAGCCAATGCATGAACATGATTTTTCTTATTTTTAATGCTACCATCTCAGCACATTTTGGTCATTATTTTGGCATGTTTGAGGTCTGTTTAGGGCTGGCTTGGCCATTTGAGCATTGTATTGCATGGGTCTAGTGTAAAGCACTTCACTAGCTTTGATGCTTAAACCTTTAAACATGCATATTATGGGTTATTTGCATGGTTTTAAGGTACTTAGCATGTCATTTCAGTGCTGAAATGTATGTCATCGCACTCCATGGTTTCAATCTTTCACTTGCCTTGAAAGTGATCCTAAGCCCCTTGTTGGCTTGGGCATGGAATTGAGGCTCTCATGCCTAATGGTTTTAACCTTCTCTTGAGGGTTTCTACTAACCAACAGTATGAGGCTTCTTTCATGCTTAAGGTGTTTGCGGCTAAGGCCATTTTTCCAATTAGAGGACGGACTAATTGGTAATGTAAAATGTGTAAACAAGAATTGAATCAAGTAAAACATGTTAAGATAAGCATGTTGCATTTGCATTGCATTGTGTTCAATCAGATGTTATATTGAACATAAGGTGAATTGGTCCATTTCATACTCAAAGTGATGAAAATGAGCCAATTCCCTTTGTCTCCATTGCCTTTGATCTTTCATGATAAGGTAGTGGTCCTAGAGTCTTGTTTGTCTTGCATTTATTGAATTTGTGCAAGTTGGATCTTTGGCCATCATGCATTGTATGCTTGGTTGATGGTTTTGGATCCAATAATGCCTTTCCCTTGATGTCTTGAGATGATAAGGAATGGCATAGTACATACATGTCCTTTGGAGACCCTCAATTTTCCTCTATTTTGTGCTTTGTTGCAGTTTGGTGTCACAGCACACCAGTGGCTGGCACCCTTTCATTGTTGGCTGGCACCCTTTCATTGTTGGCCGGCAGATGGCCGGCAGGTCACTGGTGCACTCCTCAGCATTGTTTTGGCAAGGTTTAGAAGGAGTTCTTGGGGACACCCTGCAAATAGAGCCTCTAAAGAGAAAACCAAAGAGCTTTTCGGGGCGAAAACCGAGCATGCATCTTTTACTTCCTGGAATAGAGCCAAGGTAGCATAGTTTTAAAGCTTCATATATTAATTAGCTTGAATTTGTAACTTAATTAATTAATTAATTTGTTAATTAGTTAATTGTTGTAATAATTAGTCTAATTAGTTTAATTAGATTAGTTAGTTAGCTTAGCTTATTTATTCGGACCCTCCTTCGCGAGGGCGTAATGTTGTAATAAGGGTGCGTGTGTGTGTGCATGTCTTCCAACCCCACTTCTTTCTCCTTTTTACTTAACCGCTTTCGATGGTTAGTTTTAGGGCATTTTTTTTGATTAGCATACCTTAGGTTTGCATGCGTGCATCATTTATTTGTCTTGCATGCATCGGGCTCGGCGCATCATTCAAACTACATCATATTTCAATACTTACTTTAATACATGTATCGATGGTTGCATTCATATGCCATCTTAGATAGACGAGCCTAGTAGTTGCATTATTGCAAGTGTTGCATTAGGCATCTGGTATAGTTAGGATCATGCGTGATTTCTAACTAGTTTTCTGTTTTGGCTTGGAGTACACTGTAAGTGTTTGTGCTTTAGCATCCTTGCATGAGTGTGAGTGTTGCCATGATAGTATGCTTGTCATGAGGCTATTTGCTTAAGTGATTAATTGCTTGAATGCCTGTGGGTGAAGGGTTGATTGCCTAAATTGGGACAATTTGATAATTGTGAGTTTGAAGCCCATTTTGCAAAGTGGCAAAATCATGTTTTAAAGCCCACTTGAGCGTGGCAAATCCGTGCTTTAGCCTACTTGCGAGTAGCATTTTAAAAAACACACATGAGTTGTTTTGTTCCAATTCTCATGGTTGAGTCTACACTTGTATGCTGTACGCATCACATAGTAAGTTGGATTAATAACCGGAATAAGAACACATGTGTTTTTAAAACAACATATCATGCTTAGTAAAGGCCGATTTTTGATCGGGCGAGCGGGAGTGCTCATTTAATGGCCTTCCCCTCTCGTACCCAAGTTGCCGAGCCGAGGCAACTTTGGTGATGACGGACACGTGGTCTTTGGCACGAGTCAGGGTTTCCTAAATTTTTCAAAATAAAATATTTAGGTGGCGACTCTATAATCTGGCAAAGCAGTCTAGTTTTGGCATTATTTGATTTAAAATATGATTTTCCAAAATAATTTGCCGGATTGGACCCTTTGGTGATTATCAGTTTCACATTGCACTTGTGGGACTAGATTCAGAACCGTAACGGGATTCCGAACTGTAGTAAGACCAATTCGCGCCCTCTCCGAAAGGGGGGCACGCAGAGAAAGTCGAGTCTATAGTAAGGCACAAGAAAATTCACAATTTTGGAATGTTATTCCTCCATGACATTACCATCAATTATTACCTACACGAGGCATAATGAAGAAGTCAAAACAATGAGTTTGCCACACGTTACTCTAACCCGAGGAAATCTCATTAGCTTAAGACAAGCTTTGCACTAGTTTCACAGCCACATATACGAGATTTCACACTCGCAAAACTGCCCTAATGCACCCGTAACTTTACAGTTCTCCTACGCAAGCCCTGCCTTCCCAACGTGACAACTTGACAACCAAACTCCCCTATCAACCCACCGATTAACTAGCTCAACAAATTCCTACACATGGCACTAAGCACTGACGCTACTTTACACTGTTTACTTCGAGAAGGAGTTTTCCACACTATTCCACACATTCCTTGATTTCATACTAGATTCCCCAAATCAAACCCTACCACTCTGTAGACGTCCCCAAACGCCCTGGGAGGATGAGTCCCGTTCTGTTCATTTGGGCTTACTACAGTTCGGACTCTCAATTGTCACGGTTCTAAACCTGAACCAAAGAGTCCAAATCCGGCAAATCGTTTTGAGAAACAGATTTTTGAAAAGGAGTGCCAAACATGGACTGCTTTTCCAGATACAGAGTCGCCACCTAAATATTTTTTACGGGGGAATTTAGGAAACCCTGACTCAGTGCCAAAGGCCACGTGTCTGTCATCACCAAAGTTGCATCGGCTCGGGAGCTTGGGTACGATTGGGGAAGGTCAGCTATGAGCACCCCCTCTCGCTCGATTCGAAGATCGGCCTCTACTAACCGTGATATCCGCTTTTGAAAACGTTATGTGTTCTTATCCCGATTATTAGCCTAGAATTACTATGTTATGCGCATAGCACAAAAGTATAGACTAGATCGCCTAATTTGGAAATAAGCATTGTATATCCGTTTGTTCTGAAAAAAATGTTTTGGAATTTGCTACTCGCAAGTAGGCTAAAATACGGATTTCAATGAGCTATTCCAACTCAGACAATCCAACCTTCACCCACAGGCATTCAGGCAATTTATAACACATAAGCATCTAGCCACATAGTAAGCATGCTGTCATGTTAACATTCACACTCATGCGAGATGCTAAAGCATAAATACTTACATCGTACTCCGTGCCAAAACAAAGAACTCGTTAGCAATCAATGCATGGTCCAAGTCCATGTTTAAATGCCTAATGCAGCGTATACGGAATGTCACTAGAGTAGGCTCGGCTAGTCTATGAATGACATGTGAAAATGCACAGGTAGCATGTATTCAAGTTAGATTTGAAATATTAACGCAGTTAGAATGATGCGCCGAGCCCGGTGCATGCAATACTGATGAATGATGCACGCATGCATAGCATAAGGTATGCTAAATTAAACATGGCCTATTACTAACCATCAAAGCAGGTAAGTAAAAGGGAGAAAGAAGTGGGGGTTGGAAGACATGCACACACTCACCCACACTTATTACAAATTCGCCCTTGCTCGGAGGGACCAAAAGAATAATACAATTCGAATAATGAATTAATTATCTTAGTTAATTAATTATTACAGGCCAACTAAATTAATTAAACAAATTAATTAATTTAAGAAAGCAAGAAGAAGGGCCTCGGGAAGAGGGCTCAATGCACGCGTGCTCGGGTCTTGCTTGGAAGTCTACTGCCATGCGCAAGCTGCCTCTGTTTTCCCTGCTCTGCTTCTCTGAAGATTGCCAAATTCTCAGAATTGCATCCCTGGACATTGGGAGACACCACCGGCTGGAGGGAATCATTATCGGATGTGATTTGGTGTCGATCGGCCAAAATGAATCCATCGGCCACAGATGGATTGCCGGTCGGCACTCTGTGCAGTCGATCGGCAAAAAGTTCCTGCAGAATCTGTTGGACAACAACAGAGGACAGGGCTTTGCGTGGCAATGCAATTCAAGCAATGTATCCACCAACCATATCCCTTATCTTGTTTGTGACTCAAAGGAACATGGTCCTTGGTTCTCGGACCATCAATCGCGTATTTCAATGCGTGATGGCCCAAGAGACCAATTTATGCATGTTGATTTCAAATGCAATGCAAACCAACAAACAAGTGTGGAGCTCAACCTCAATCATGGATAATCAAGAGGCAAAGCATGCATGCAATGCAACCTAAGCATGTTAACTAGGCATGCAACATGGTAATGCAAACAAGCATACAAGGCATGTGACAACTATGCTAGTTACTCAAGCATGCAAGTATGCAAAGCATGCAACATGTTAGGTAATTCCAACTAAGAGAAATGCATGCCAAATGCAAAGTCACTCAGACATGCCACAACACGTGATAGGCCAAGCATGCAATCAACACACAAGGTAAGCAGGTCATAACATGCAAGAATGGACCAACACTTAAGCATCGAAGAGACAAATACACATACACATACACTAATTTAGGCAGCCCTAATTTAGGCAGCCCTGAAACTAACCTAAAACAGTGGCCAAAATGCTATAGAATGAGGGGCAAATACACATACAAACATGCATGCAAATGGACCAACACTTAAGCATCGAAGAGACAAATTTTAAGCACACTTATAAGAAGATAAACATGGACATATGGCATACATACCAAGCTCTGAAAATCATGTTAAGGATGGTGCCAAACCAACTAAACGAAGCAATTAAAACATGCAACAATGGTCCAAGACTTAAGGCAAGCCAAAGGGGAGGTAAACCAAGGCTAGGTCAACCAAGCCTCACAAGGCCAAAGGGACTTAAAGTAGGTCTAATGCAGACCTAAACAAAGCCAAGGATGTACTTAGATGGCATCTAAGTGGTCTAAAAATGCAAGCATACTCCAAGGCTTAAACAAGGGGCATAAGGCAACAACCTTTAAACGTATTGAAGGGGGATCAAATGCAAGTACATGGGCACATCATGAGGTTTGAAATAACATGTCAAGTGGTTTCAAACCACTGAAACAAAGCAAGGATGGCATGCTAGAAGGGCCAAAGCTTAAGGCATACAAGAGAGTTTGCATGGTATCTATACAAAGCAAAGCATGAATGACTCAAATGACTTCACAAAGCTAGGCCAAAACACATGAGCATGGTAGTCTAAATGCTAGGCACATGTTGAGGGAAATCATGGCATTACAAGGCATGTATGCTAAGCAAGCATGGTGTACCAAAACCAACTTAAAACAATGCTATTTCATGGAAAAATAAGCATAAATAACAGCCAAGGCATGGTCAATACATACTTAAACTATATGCTCCCTCAAGAGGTTAAAAATGGCCCTTTTCAAGGACAACAAGGAGAGGGGGTGGCCCTCTCCTCCTTGGGACCTCAAGACACCATCCTCACCTCTGGAATCCCTTAAGATTTCAGTGGTGAGGACGCCCAAACACCAAGGTCTCGGAGCTCACCCAAAATGGCACAAAATGGAGCCTTACAAGGCTTAAGAGGGGTCAAACAACCCCAAAGCTTGAAACAACCTTAAACAACTATTTAGAGGGCCTAAAAAAAGAACTTTTTTATGTTATACACAAAGCTCAAATATAGATTCAAGATAGGCTAAAAAAGTGTGCAAAAATGGGGTAAAAATGTATAAAGTGTTTTGAAATATGTGAAAATGTATTAAAATTATATATATTTTGACATTTTGTGATACTTATTGACAAACCCTTAAGATTGCCTATTTATTATACTAACAAAACAAGTTGGTTCGCTAAAATCAATTTTTGAGAAGCATATTCCCCCCTCTCCCACTTTTTTTATTTTTATTTTTTTTTATAATTTCTGGTGAGGAGTACTTCAAAATAGTTTTGTAAAAGAAAATTGATAATCCATCAATATTTTAATGAATAAGATCACTCATTTCAAAAAAATAAAAAAAATAAAAATTGGGAGTTTAAGGTCAATTTTGTGTGTGTGTGATATTTTAATGAATAAGATCACTTGTAGTGGCATGGTTCAAGACCTGACTCTTTTTGCTTTTTTGGTTAGAACACGTGGTTGTTTCGGTTGACTTTGACCTTACCATGTTGAGTTTGGACCTTGTAATGCCTTGGGTTAGCTTCGGAACAACAACCCAACAACATTGACCTTCCTATTCGCGCGCGCGAACATTGTTATTGCGCCTTCGATGGGCTGCAACCAGGCCACGACCAGAAACCACCTTCAAGTTTGTTGGCTTGGAGGAGTTGTGTTGCCCGCGTTGGCCTGTGATGGACAACAACATCTAACATGGTCGCACCCGCGACAATATAGATCGCGACTTGTGTACTTCGCTGCCGTGAAGGGTTAGACCGCACCCACGATGGTGTTTCTATATAAGACTATGTGTGCATCAAAAAATCACTTTTACATATCTTTTCTCTCATTTCTCTCTCATGTTCACCATAACCGAGCTTCCAAGCTGTTTTACCTTGGGTTTCATCTATTTCTAATCGTTTTTGATCCATAGTTCTATATGCCGATACGTAGAGCTCGATGAGGGTTTTTATTTAATCTGAACGGATCGTGTTTTTGTTGTGGTTAAAATTTTGATTTTTCTCTTCTTCGCTTGAAGAGGTAGGGTTTCTTTACTTCTCTTCAATACCTCGTTATAGATAGGCATGTGGTAGACTTTATTACATAAAAAGGCATGAATTTTTTATTTTTATTTTTATATAGGCAGTTTCTTAAAGCATGTGGTCGGGTTAGGGTTTGAACCGGAAGTGATGCAGTGAATGCATGCAAATTACAATCTATATGCAATGGAGATGGAAAAGATACGATGGATAAGGCACGCAGGCCAAACCAAATCTTTGCCTAGGAAGGGCATGTACACGTACAAGCCGCGTCTAACATAGAACGGTCCACTGAACTATGCTTCGACACGAGAAGTATGGCCACATACAAGACCAAGCTCAATAGGAAAAGGCGAAAGCCATAGGCGGAGGTGATGCAATGAATGCATGCAAATTACAATGCAATATCTACAAATATGCCATGGAACGGAAATGGATACAATAGATATAGCCTGCGGGCCAAACCAAATCTTGCCTAGGAAGGGCATGTACACGTACAAGCCGCGTCTAACATAGAACGGTCCACTGAACTATGTTTCGACGTGAAGTATGGGCGCATACCGGACCAAGCCCAACATGGAAAGGCGCAAGCCACAGGTGGAAGGTGATGCAATGAATGCATGCAAGTTACAATGGAATGTGCACTGGGATGGAGAAGATACGATGGATAAGGCACGCAGACCAAACCAAATCTTTGCCTAGGAAGGGCATGTACACGTACAGGCCGCGTCTAACATAGAACGGTCCACTGAACTATGCTTCGACACGAGAAGTATGGGCACATACCAAACCAAGCTTAACATGGAAAGGCGCGAGCCATGGAATGAATGCATGCAAATTACAATGCAATGTGCATTGTATTACAATGATGCATGACAATGCAACTATTTACGATGATGCATGACAATGCAATTATATTTTTTTGTTTTGTTTTTGCAATGCAAATGCATGATGATGCATGATTTCGAAGTGTGCGACAACGCACGGCTTTTAAGATGCACGCGAACTTGAATATGTAACGACGCGAGTCGCTTGAAATGCATGTATAATGCAACTTATCAAAAGTCGTTCGGGCACGACAAACACCGAAGGACTTGCACCTTCAGAGGATTTAGGGTCTCCTAGACTGTGGCGATTCTCGATATGCCTCGCTCGGAGTATACCATACCTGTTCGGTTCGTTGGGTTGCACCAGCCTTAAATGAACCGTACATACAATATCGTGCCTGCAAAGAAAACAAACTTAACAGGTACAATGTGATTAACAACATGCATATTAATGTACTTGAAAATGCGTGACAACGCAAAGCAAGTGGGAAGCATAACAATGCTGTGAAGGCACAAGCATGTAAGTGGAGCACGCGGTCTACGTAGGCAACGAAATTGTTCATACGCATGCGGTCTACGCAAGCAATGAAATTGGTTTCAAACGTGCGGTCTATGCACGTAGAACATGCGGTCTACGCAAGTAATGGATTTGAACACAAGAATGCGGTCCACGCAAGCAGAACATGCAGTTTACGCAAGTAATGAAATTGATTACAAACATGCGGTCTACGCAAGTAGTGAAATTGATTACAAACATGAGGTCTACGCAAGCAACGTAATTAATTATAAACATGCGGTCTACACAAGCAAAACATGCGGTCTACGCAAGTAATGAAATTGATTACAAACATACGGTCTACGCAAGTAACGTAATTAATTATAACATGCGGTCTACAAAAGCAAAACATGCGGTCTACGCAAGTAATGAAATTGATTACAAACATGCGGTCTACGCAAGTAACGTAATTAATTATAAACATGCGGTCTACGCAAGCAAAACATGCGGTCTACGCAAGTAAAACATGCGGTCTACGCAAACAAAACATGCGGTCTACGCAAGCAATGAAATTGATTACAATCATGCGGTCTATGCAAGCAACGTAATTAATTATAAACATGCGGTTTACGCAAGCAAAACATGCGGTCTACGTAAGTAATGAAATTGATTACAAACATGCGGTCTACGCAAGTAACGTAATTAATTATAAACATGTGGTCTACGCAAGCAAAACATGCGGTCTACGCAAACAAAACATGCAGTCTACGCAAGTAGTGAAATTGAATGCATGCAAAATGCAATAAGATGTGCGAAATAGCGCGATGCGTTAGACAACGCGAGTGCACAAGACAGTGCGATTGACATGTGATGCACATGGGGCAACTTTTGAGTTTTGTAAAAACCAAAAGGATACAGAAAGGATACACCTTGCACGAATTCGAGTGCCACGCACAGAAGACCCGATCCGAGGTCAAAACAGAGGCCGGTTGAGTGTCGGAAATGCACTGTTTTACACTTTTTTGAGCACTCAAGGCCCTAGACCCTACACATAACTCAAAAAAGGGTGTAGGAGGCTCCAAAACCACTGTAGGAGACCACCGGATGTCCACCGGCCATCAAAATGAATCACCGGCCGTCCATCGGCCATCATACAGTTTCCATTGGCAAACTATTTTGCCGACCGGCAAAGAGTGTGGCCGACCGGCAAAAAGTCCCTGTATCGGGGCAGTTTAGTCTTTTGGCCACGGGTTTTTTAAAATAGGGCTTTTAGCCATATTTTCTTCACTTCCCCTTGCTCGAAATCTCCTCCTCACTCTCTCTAAGATATTTTTCGAGCCTTATTTCCTCATTTTCCTTGGTTTTTGGCTCCGTTTCGTCATTCGATTCGCATTCACCCTTGCGTTTCGAACGTTTTGGACCGATTGAAATTTCATTTCGGTGTTGCTTTTTCGATTTCCGTCACTCGGGGCTTGTTTCCCTCGAGTTTTTCTTGATATCTGTGCCTTTTCCGCACTTTGACTTTTCCGGCCCTCCTCGGGGTTGACTTTTTGTTGACTCTTCACATTCTCGCACGGTTTTTTCGTCTTCCGGTCATTTTCACATTCTCTTCGAGATGGCGGACGATCTTCCACAGGGCGGGGACCCTCCAGAGCTCGAGATGGATCCCGAGGCCGACCCCTTGCCACTTCATATCTGGCCGTTCGATCCGGAGACCTACAGGCCTGCGGTTCATGTGTTGCTCCCCGATGGACTACGCCAGTTCCGGAGCTTCGAGAGGAGCGTGGCACCCGAGCTTCTCCAACGTGAGCCTACTTCTCATCTGTCCTTCGGCGCTTCCGAGGTAACATTCTTTCTTCTATTTTATTATTTTCCGCAATGTAGAACATAACTGCCATTAGTTGATTCTGTTCTCTAACTGCTTAGCCCGGATGCACCGATACACTGTACACTGTACTTGATTGTAAACAAACTTACAACTGATATCTGTTTGAAACTTACACGTGCACACACACTACATTGACCCTGAATCAACCAAACACATGGCGCACAATGTATTTTACTGCATACACATGGGTACCCGGTATCTGCTTGAGTCTGAAAACATGCACACATGCTGTATTTGCCCTGAACCACTCAAACACGGTGACACATTGTATTTTACTGCATACACATTGGTACCCAGTATCAACGTGAGTCTAAAAACATGCACACATGCTGTATTTGCCCTGAACCACTCAAACACGCTGACACATCACACGTTGTAGTTCACTGTAAGCACACCAGCACCCGATGTCTGTTCGAATTTGAAAACATGCACACGTGTTGTATACCTGTATGCTTCTTAAAACTGCGTTTTGAATATTGCCTCGCAATTGTTGTTTTTGATTACGGGGGGATTCCCATACCATCCACGGGTATGGGAACGTCGTTGCTCGGGATTGGTACATAGAGCTGCCAGATGCGGTTCGTCATATCGTCGATGAGGCTAGTTTCGGCATCTTCTGTAGGGGGCTCTCCCGGCTTATGTTCTGCAGGCCCTTGCTTGCCGCTTTAGTGGAGAGGTGGTGGGATACCACCAACTCCTTCCACTTCTCCGCTGCGGGGGACATGACGATGACCCCTTACGATTTCTCGATGCTCACCGGCATCGGGGTAGGGGGTGATCCGATCCCCTTCGACACTGATATGGGTGAGTGGGACGCCGCCCAGCTGTACCTGCTCGGCACTCAGCCTCCCCTCGCTCGAGCAGGGTTTGTCAGGTACTCTTGGTTCGAGAGCCATTTCCGGATTCAGCCAGCCTTGGCAGAGGAGGCGCAGATGACCCCAGAGGAGGTGGATCAGTATGCGTGGGGCTTCATCATGTTCCTTTTTGGGACGACTCTTTTCACCGACCGGGCGAACACTGTGCCTCTATGTCTATTGAGCGCACTGGTGGATGTTAGGCGGATCCGCCGCTATGACTGGGGTGGCGCAGGCTTGGCCACATTGTATGGTTATATGAGCTCTTCTTTCCACCTCAGCGGACAGCTTCTCGGCGGCTACTGGCGAGCTTGGGAGGTACATCTTCTTTCCCTTTTACATTTCTGCTTCACGTTTTCTGTATTCTGTACACTGCACACACCACGGTCTGCCTCTCACTGACTATATACTGCACACGCGGCACACATATACTCTGCTTTACTTTGACTGTATACTGCACATACTGTATACTCTATACAATACAGTGCACAACACACGGCTCTGCCATTTCTGCTTTATTCAGTATTTTACTTTATCTGATAGTCATACTTACATCTGTTCTGCAGTTGTGGGTGTATGCCTACTTTCCCAGGCTTGCCCCAGTACCTGAGGTGGAGACCCCACTCAGCGTCCCCTTTTCTCATCGCTTTGATGTGCGATGCGTGTGGAGACCACGGGAGTCTTTTATTTTCTTCCGCCGCTACTTTGACACCATCACCGCCGCGGAGGTATGTTCAACTCTAGAATTTGCTTTGGCTTCGCTTAGCACTGTATGTTTGATAACAGATAAATAACAAACTACGTATTTACCCGCAGATCACTTGGCAGCCCTGGGCTCCGTTGCCGGTTGTGGTGAGGGATCACTATGAGGGAGCAGGGGAGACTGCCCGTTGTCGGATTCTGTTGGAGGGCCCGGTCTGTCGGGCTTGGTACCTGGGCGAGCGTTTCTTGCGTCAGACCCTGGGTTTACCGGAGCAGATAGTTTCGGGTCCGCCTCTTACGCATATGAGGGATACTGAGAGGTTCGCCACCCAGGAGATGGGGGACTACACCGTCGGCTGGGATGCAGAGCATCACAGAGGCGAGGGCGACTACGCAGAGTACGTCCAGACCTATATTATGCGACCCTTGAGCGGTGGTCGCCGAGTTGAGAGGGAGAGGCCAGTGACGCCGGCAGCTGGAGTAGGAGCTGGGGCGGGGACATCGAGGATGGCTCGTGTCCGTGGCAGGAGCGGACCTCGGAGGGTTCAGGGGGTTAGCTGGCCAGCGCTACCCACGGTACTAACATGCCGAGGGCAGGGTGGGGGGACGTACCAGATTCCCTTTGCTCCTCCTCCGACTGACCATGAGTTGGTTGGGTTCTATGATTTACCACCTCCGGTATGTACTACTTCCTTTTGCGTCTTGCATTGTCATTTTATTTCAGTTTATCTTGATATTCTGCAGAATACTGATGCCTTTGATACTTTTGCAGGCATCCTCCGAGTACACCCGGCAGTCC
>NW_021027753.1:313147-366196 GCF_004153795.1 Camellia sinensis
GATTGAATGCATGCAAAATGCAATGAGATGCGCAAAACAGCACGATGCGTTAGACAACGCGAGTGCACAAGACAGTGCGATGGAATGCATGCAAAATGCAATGAGATGCGCAAAACAGCACGATGCGTTAGACAACGCGAGTGCACAAGACAGTGCGATGGAATGCATGCAAAATGCAATGAGATGCGCAAAACAGCACGATGCGTTAGACAACGCGAGTGCACAAGACAGTGCGATGGAATGCATGCAAAATGCAATGAGATGCGCAAAACAGCACGATGCGTTAGACAACGCGAGTGCACAAGACAGTGCGATGGAATGCATGCAAAATGCAATGAGATGCGCAAAACAGCACGATGCGTTAGACAACGCGAGTGCACAAGACAGTGCGATGGAATGCATGCAAAATGCAATGAGATGCGCAAAACAGCACGATGCGTTAGACAACGCGAGTGCACAAGACAGTGCGATGGAATGCATGCAAAATGCAATGAGATGCGCAAAACAGCACGATGCGTTAGACAACGCGAGTGCACAAGACAGTGCGATGGAATGCATGCAAAATGCAATGAGATGCGCAAAACAGCACGATGCGTTAGACAACGCGAGTGCACAAGACAGTGCGATGGAATGCATGCAAAATGCAATGAGATGCGCAAAACAGCACGATGCGTTAGACAACGCGAGTGCACAAGACAGTGCGATGGAATGCATGCAAAATGCAATGAGATGCGCAAAACAGCACGATGCGTTAGACAACGCGAGTGCACAAGACAGTGCGATGGAATGCATGCAAAATGCAATGAGATGCGCAAAACAGCACGATGCGTTAGACAACGCGAGTGCACAAGACAGTGCGATGGAATGCATGCAAAATGCAATAAGATGCGCAAAATAGCGCGATACGTTAGACAATGCGAGTGCACAAGACAGTGCGATGCGCAAGATAGCGCGATGGAGTGCATGCAAAATGCAATAAGATGCGCGAAATAGCGCGATGCGTTAGACAACGCGAGTGCACAAGACAGTGCGATTGACATGTGATGCACATGGGGCAACTTTTGAGTTTTGTAAAAACCAAAAGGATACAGAAAGGATACACCTTGCACGAATTCGAGTGCCACGCACAGAAGACCCGATCCGAGGTCAAAACGGAGGCCGGTTGAGTGTCGGAAATGCACTGTTTTACACTGTTTTGAGCACTCAAGGCCCTGGACCCTACACATAACTCAAAAAAAGGTGTAGGAGGCTCCAAAACCACTGTAGGAGACCACCGGATGTCCACCGGCCATCAAAATGAATCACCGGCCGTCCATCGGCCATCATACAGTTTCCATCGGCAAACTATTTTGCCGACCGGCAAAGAGTGTGGCCGACCGGCAAAAAGTCCCTGTATCGGGCCAGTTTAGTCTTTTGGCCACGGGTCTTTTAAAATAAGGCTTCTAGCCATATTTTCTTCACTTCCCCTTGCTCGAAATCTCCTCCTCACTCTCTCTAAGATATTTTCCGAGCCTTATTTCCTCATTTTCCTTGGTTTTTGGCTCCGTTTCGTCGTTCGATTCGCATTCACCCTTGCGTTTCGAACGTTTTGGACCGATTGAAATTTCATTTCGGTGTTGCTTTTTCGATTTTCGTCACTCGGGGCTTGTTTCCCTCGAGTTTTTCTTGATATCTGTGCCTTTTCCGCACTTTGACTTTTCCGGCCCTCCTCGGGGTTGACTTTTTGTTGACTCTTCACATTCTCGCACGGTTTTTTCATCTTCCGGTCATTTTCACATTCTCTTCGAGATGGCGGACGATCTTCCACAGGGCGGGGCCCCTCCAGAGCTCGAGATGGATCCCGCGGCCGACCCCTTGCCACTTCATATCCGGCCGTTCGATCCGGAGACCTACAGGCCTGCGGTTCATGTGTTGCTCCCCGATGGACTACGCCAGTTCCGGAGCTTCGAGAGGAGCGTGGCACCCGAGCTTCTCCAACGTGAGCCTACTTCTCATCCGTCCTTCGGCGCTTCCGAGGTAACATTCTTTCTTCTGTTTTATTATTTTCCGCAATGTAGAACATAACTGCCGTTAGTTGATTCTGTTCTCTAACTGCTTAGCCCGGATGCACCGATACACTGTACACTGTAGTTGATTGTAAACAAACTTACAACTGATATCTGTTTGAAACTTACACGTGCACACACACTACACTGACCCTGAATCAACCAAACACACGGCGCACAATGTATTTTACTGCATACACATGGGTACCCAGTATCTGCTTGAGTCTGAAAACATGCACACATGCTGTATTTGCCCTGAACCACTCAAACACGGTGACACATTGTATTTTACTGTATACACATTGGTACCCAGTATCTATGTGAGTCTGAAAACATGCACACATGCTGTATTTGCCCTGAACCACTCAAACACGCTGACACATCACACGTTGTAGTTCACTGTAAGCACACCAGAACCCGATGTCTGTTCGAATTTGAAAACATGCACACGTGCTGTATACCTGTATGCTTCTTAAAACTGCGTTTTGAATATTGCCTCGCAATTGTTGTTTTTGATTACGGGGGGATTCCCATACCATCCATGGGTATGGGAACGTCGTTGCTCGGGATTGGTACATAGAGCTGCCAGATGCGGTTCGTCATATCGTCGATGAGGCTAGTTTCGGCATCTTTTGTAGGGGGCTCTCCCGGCTTATGATCTGCAGGCCCTTGCTTGCCGCTTTAGTGGAGAGGTGGTGGGATACCACCAACTCCTTCCACTTCTCCGCTGCGGGGGACATGACGATGACCCCTTACGATTTCTCGATGCTCACCGGCATCGGGGTAGGGGGTGATCCGATCCCCTTCGACACTAATATGGGTGAGTGGGACGCCGCCCAGCTGTACCTGCTCGGCACTCAGCCTCCCCTCGCTCGAGCAGGGTTTGTCAGGTACTCTTGGTTTGAGAGCCATTTCCGGATTCAGCCAGCCTTGGCAGAGGAGGCGCAGATGACCCCAGAGGAGGTGGATCAGTATGCGCGGGGCTTCATCATGTTCCTCTTTGGGACGACTCTTTTCACCGACCGGGCGAACACCGTGCCTCTATGTCTGTTGAGCGCACTGGTGGATGTTAGGCGGATCCGCCGCTATGACTGGGGTGGCGCAGGCTTGGCCACATTGTATGGTTATATGAGCTCTTCTTTCCGCCTCAGCGGACAGCTTCTCGGCGGCTACTGGCGAGCTTGGGAGGTACATCTTCTTTCCCTTTTACATTTCTGCTTCACGTTTTCTGTATTCTGTACACTGCACACACCACGGTCTGCCTCTCACTGACTATATACTGCACACGCGGCACACATATACTCTGCTTTACTTTGACTGTATACTGCACACACTGTATACTCTATACAATACAGTGCACAACACACGGCTCTGCCATTTCTGCTTTATTCAGTATTTTACTTTATCTGATAGTCATACTTATATCTGTTCTGCAGTTGTGGGTGTATGCCTACTTTCCCAAGCTTGCCCCAGTACCTGAGGTGGAGACCCCACTCAGCGTCCCCTTTTCTCATCGCTTTGATGTGCGATGCGTGCGGAGACCACGGGAGTCTTATATTTTCTTCCGCCGCTACTTTGACACCATCACCGCCGCGGAGGTATGTCCAACTCTAGAATTTGCTTTGGCTTCGCTTAGCACTGTATGTTTGATAACAGATAAATAACAAACTACGTATTTACCCGTAGATCACCTGGCAGCCCTGGGCTCCGTTGCCGGTTGTGGTGAGGGATCACTATGAGGGAGCAGGGGAGACTGCCCGTTGTCGGATTCTGTTGGAGGGCCCGGTCTGTCGGGCTTGGTACCTGGGCGAGCGTTTCTTGCGTCAGACCCTGGGTTTACCGGAGCAGATAGTTCCGGGTCCGCCTCTTACGCATATGAGGGATACTGAGAGGTTCGTCACCCAGGAGATGGGGGACTACACCGTCGGCTAGGATGCAGAGCATCACAGAGGCGAGGGCGACTACGCAGAGTACGTCCAGACCTATATTATGCGACCCTTGAGCCTGGGTTTACCGGAGCAGATAGTTCCGGGTCCGCCTCTTACGCATATGAGGGATACTGAGAGGTTCGCCACCCAGGAGATGGGGGACTACACCGTCGGCTAGGATGCAGAGCATCACAGAGGCGAGGGCGACTACGCAGAGTACGTCCAGACCTATATTATGCGACCCTTGAGCGGTGGTTGCCGAGTTGAGAGGTAGAGGCCAGCGACGCCGACAGCTGGAGTAGGAGCTGGGGCAGGGACGTCGAGGATGGCTCGTGTCCGTGGCAGGAGCGGACCTCGGAGGGGTCAGGGGGTTAGCTGGCCAGCGCTACCCACGGTACTGACATGCCGAGGGCAGGGTGGGGGGATGTACCAGATTCCCTTTGCTCCTCCTCCGGCTGACCATGAGTTGGTTGGGTTCTATTATTTACCACCTCCGGTATGTACTACTTCCTTTTGCGTCTTGCATTGTCATTTTATTTCAGTTTATCTTGATATTCTGCAGAATACTGATGCCTTTGATACTTTTGCAGGCGTCCTCCGAGTACACCCGGCAGTCCCTGGAATTGAATGCCTCCATGATGGGGATGCTACAGCGGACCTTCGACCTCCTGGCCCTCTATAGTATTCCGGTATGTCCTCTTGACGACGGCCTCAAACCATACTCATAAGCTGCTTCACATAATCTGGTGCACAACACAACACTCGATAAGCTACTCACGTCATCTGATACACTGTACTCATATACTGCATTCTAAACTGATAAACTGCTCACGGCATTTGCACACTGTACTCATACACTGTATTCTACACTTATAAACTGCTCACGGCATTCACACACTGTACTCATACACTGCTTTCTGCACTGATAAACTGCTCACGGCATTCACACACTATACTTATACACTGCTTTCTGCACTGATAAACTGCTCACGGCATTCTGATGTATTTGCCTTTTGTGCTTTTCAGCCCCTCTTCCAGATTCCTCCAGTGGGGGGCGCTCCGGCTGGGCCCTCTATTCCTGCTCGAGGAGGGCGTGGAGACGCTGTACGTCCCCGTACCAGGGCGAGGCGTGTTCATGTCAGGAGTAGCTCTTGGGCGCCGACCCCTGATGATGACGATGATGATGATGATAAGTCCGAGGCAGAGGTAGAGGCAAAGGCTGAGTCATCTAAGGAGGCTGGAGACGACTCAGACTTAGGCTCAGATGGCGATGCTGATGACGATGCTCCTGGACCTTCGTCCAGGAAGAGGGTGAGGACAGATCCCCGGGCCTGAGACTACTGATGATGATCCAGATTGCTGCTTTTTTTCTTTTTTTTGTACTCTTTTTTCTTTTCCTTCCTTCTCTTTGCTGGTAGTTAGATCACCTTGGACTGCCGCAGAAAGATTTTTGTTTTCAAAGCTATGTACTTGAAAAGGATAATGAAATGAACAATCTTTTTGTTTAAAAAGTGTTACATTTACATATCTCATGTATTGCATCACATCACATCATGTTACACCTCAATGTGAATGGAATTGACCTGTTGTCTGAAAAATCGAGCATTTGTACTGTAATGATCAGATAACCAAACGGCCTCATAGCAAAACAGCCCAAGCAACACACTGCTTAAACTGAACACCCAACCCATACTCTGCTTAAACTGAGTCCCGTTCTGTTCATTTGGGCTCACTACAGTTCGAACTCTCAATTGTCACGGTTCAAAACCTGAACCAAAGAGTCCAAATCCGGCAAATCGTTTTGTGAAACAGATTTTTGAAAAGGAGTGCCAAACATGGACTGCTTTGCCAGATACAGAGTCGCCACCTAAATATTTTTTATGGGGGGATTTAGGAAACCCTGACTCAGTGCCAAAGGCCACATGTCCGTCATCACCAAAGTTGCCTCGGCTCGGGAGCTTGGGTACGATTGGGGAAGGTCAGCTATGAGCACCCCCTCTCGCCCGATCCGAAGATCGGCCTCTACTAACCGTGATATTCGCTTTTGAAAACGTTATGTGTTCTTATCCCGATTATTAGCCTAGAATTACTATGTTATGCGCACATCACAAAAGTATAGACTAGATCGCCTAATTTGGAAATAAGCATTGCATATCCGTTTGTTTTGAAAAAAATGTTTTGGAATTTGCTACTTGCAAGTAGGCTAGAACACGGATTTAAATGAGCTATTCCAACTCAGACAATCCAACCTTCACCCACAGACATTCAGGCAATTTATAACTCATAAGCATCTAGCCACATAGTAAGCATGCTGTCATGTTAACATTCACACTCATGCGAGCTGCTAAAGCATAAATACTTACATCGTACTCCGTGCCAAAACAAAGAACTCGTTAGCAATCAATGCATGGTCCAAGTCCATGTTTAAATGCCCAATGCAACGCATACGGAATGTCACTAGAGTAGGCTCGGCTAGTCTATGAATGACATGTGAAAATGCACAAGTAGCATGTATTCAAGTTAGATTTGAAATACTTTCTTCAAAGTACCTTGTATTATATTCTACGCTCGAGTGGCTCGGTATGCTAAATTAAACATGACCTATTGCTAACCATCAAAGCAGGTAAGTAAAAGGGAGAAAGAAGTGGGGGTTGGAAGACATGCACACACTCACCCACACTTATTAAAAATTCGCCCTCGCTCGGAGGGACCAAAAGAATAATACAATTCGAATAATGAATTAATTATCTTAGCTAATTAATTATTACAGGCCAACTAAATTAATTAAACAAATTAATTAATTTAAGAAAGCAAGAAGAAGGGCCTCGGGAAGAGGGCTCAATGCACGCGTGCTCGGGTCTTGCTCGGAAGTCCACTGCCATGCGCAAGCTGCCTCTGTTTTCCCTGCTCTGCTTCTCTGAAGACTGCCAAATTCTCAGAATTGCTTCCCTGGACATTGGGAGACACCACCGGCTGCAGGGAATTATCATCGGCTGTGATTTGGTGTCGATCGGCCAAAATGAATCCATCGGCCACAGATGGACTGCCGGTCGGCACTCCGTGCAGTCGATCGGCAAAAAGTTCCTGCAGAATCTGTTTGACAGCAGCGGAGGATAGGGCTTTGCATGGCAATGCAATTCAAGCAATGTATGCACCGACCATATCCCTTATCATGTTTATGACTCAAAGGGACATGGTCCTTGGTTCTCGGACCATCAATCGCGCATTTCAATGCGTGATGGCCCAAGAGACCAATTTATGCATGTTGATTTCAAATGCAATGCAAACCAACAAACAAGTGAGGAGCTCAGTGTCAATCATGGATAATCAAGAGGCAAAGCATGCATGCAATGCAACCTAAGCATGTTAACTAGGCATGCAACATGGTAATGCAAACAAGCATACAAGGCATGTGACATATATGCTAGTTACTCAAGCATGCAAGTATGCAAAGCATGCAACATGTTAGGTAATTCCAACTAAGAGAAATGCATGCCAAATGCAAAGTCACTTAGACATGCCACAACACGTGATAGGCCAAGCATGCAATCAACACACAAGGTAAGCATGTCACAACATGCAAGAATGGACTTAGACTAATTTAGGCAGCCCTGAAACTAACCTAAAACAGTGGCCAAAATGCTATAGAATGAGGGGCAAATACACATACAAACATGCATGCAAATGGACCAACACTTAAGCATCGTAGAGACAACTTTTAAGCACACTTAAAAGAAGATAAACACGGACATATGGCATACATACTAAGCTCTGAAAATCATGTTAAGGATGGTGCCAAACCAACTAAACAAAGAAATCAAAACATGCAACAATGGTCCAAGACTTAAGGCAAGCCAAAGGGGAGGTAAACCAAGGCTAGGTCAACCAAGCCTCACAAGGCCAAAGGGACTTAAAGTAGGTCTAATGCAGACCTAAACAAAGCCAAGGATGTACTTGGATGGCATCTAAGTGGTCTAAAAATGCAAGCATACTCCAAGGCTTAAACAAGGGGCATAAGGCAACAACCATTAAACGCATTGAAGGGGGATCAAATGCAAGCACATGGGCACATCATGAGGTCTGAAATAACATGTCAAGTGGTTTCAAACCACTGAAACAAAGCAAAGATGGCATTCTAGAAGGGCCAAAGCTTAAGGCATACAAGAGAGTTTGCATGGTAGCTATACAAAGCAAAGCATGGATGACTCAAATGACCAAAAATAGTCCCTTAGCATACTAAAACAAGCATAAAAGCTTCACAAAGCTAGGCCAAAACACATGAGCATGGTAGTCAAAATGCTAGTCACATGTTGAGGCAAATCATGGCATTACAAGGCATGTATGCTAAGCAAGCATGGTGTACCAAAACCTAATTAAAACAATGCTATTTCATGGCAAAATAAGCATAAATAACAGCTAAGGCATGGTCAATACATACTCAACCTATATGCTCCCTCAAGAGGCTAAAAATGGCCCCTTTCAAGGACAACAAGGAGAGGGGGTGGCCCTCTCCTCCTTGGGACCTCAAGACACCATCCTCACCTCTGGAATCCCTTACGATTTCAGTGGTGAGGAGGCCCAAACACCAAGGTCTCGGAGCTCACCCAAAATGGCACAAAATGGAGCCTTACAAGGCTTAAGAGGGGTCAAACAACCTCAAATCACAAAACACTCTAAACAAACTATTTAGAGGGCCTAAAAATAGAACTTTTTGTGTTATATACTAAACACAAAAACAGTTGTAAGGTAGGCAAAAATACAATGCAAGAAAATGTAGACAATGCCATATTGTACATGACTGGAAATACTTTGAAGCTCCAGCAGCTTCTTGAGGTTGAAATCAGCTCCAAGAACTCCAAGAACACTCCTTTGGCCCTCAATAACCAAGAAAAGGTGTAATGGTGGGTGTTTGTGTGCAAAAGTAGGACCAAACACACACTAAACTAACAAGAGAGGGAAATATAGAGATGGAATAGATACAAATTCCTAACCCTAATATCAAAGCTCTCTAAAAATGTTGTCTAACCCTAATGCCAAGAGAGGAGCCCTCTTCTTATAGGCAACTCCCTCTTGTTAGGCTTCCAAAACAAGCCACCCAAGAGAGAAATCCCTCCATACACGTGTATGGAGGGGAACAGAGTGGGTGCCAGCTATCACAGCTGGCACAAAATATCTACTAAAAGTAGATGAACAGTGATCGGCTATTCAAAATTGCCATTTTAGAAAAATAAATGGACGACCGGCAACAAAGAGTGCCGACCGGCAATATACATTGTCGATGGCCCAAAATCACTGGCCGGTGGCCTCAAGCCATGGCCGGTGATGTGTGGGAATGCCTCACAAGGCATTCCCTGCCCCTCCAAGGCAAAACACAAGTGTTTGGTGCAAAACCAAACACAACACGGTCGAGTCAAGGAGTCCTGAGGCAAGGCGCGCAACGGAGACCTCTGGGAACTCTAGACGAACACAAACAAGGGTAATCACCAAGTGTTCCAATGGTGATGTCCAAGTCTTGAGGACGGTCAAAAATGGGGTGTCTACACACTCATGTTTCCAAACATACTATAATTCACGTGCCTTATTGGCAAGCATATCCTTTTATCACACCTGAGTTCGAACTGGACTTCTAAAGGTCAACGAATACCACTCACACCCTTAAATCAAGTGACGCATACTCCTTTGGCCATCAAACCTCTCACATTACACAATAGACTGATAGAGTTACAATACTCACTCTTCGTACCAACCTGTTCCCAACCACTCTCTCTTATTCTATGAACTCTAAGGGATCACACCACCCTCACATTATACACCCAAAATAAAGAAACTCCATTCCTAACATCTTAATATGAATCCCAAATTCCAACAATCCAATCTCACAAGACCTCACACACTCAACTTACGAAGCAATAACGTGTTCGAAATAGGATTAAGATCACAAACTTAACATGGATTCATCCAAACATATAAAATTACAAATAATTACCATCCAATTCCCTTGGAAAATACACATGCATATATCCATACACATGCATGTGTATTTTCCAATACCATAGCATTACCATACCAAAACAACAATACATCACACTACTCCTTCATTACATCACCGTCTTGACTAAGATCACCGAACAGGTCCCGCCCACTCTGGGGGCAATTACGCTTAACATGGCCTGGTTGATTACAATTAAAACAAGTGGATGGTCCCATATCTTGTTCCCAGTTCGAGACTGGTGAATGGTTATGTGACTGTTGGGATCTTGAGATGCTAGGGACTTTCACTAATTGCGAGCGAAGTCTTTTCACATGCCGTGGTTATCCACACTGGTAGCAGGTGGATACTCGACCACTACCCCAAAATAGACTCTAAGAAGGAGCCAACTGCTATTGTAGTCTTGTGACCCTGCTGGCCACAATGAAAACAAGTCATCTTATTTTGACTAGTTCTCCCTAAACTTATCCCTGTTACCAAACCTTGAGGCTCAGTTCGCTACAATTGCAAAGGTGTGCCAGCGCCACCCCTCGACTTCTTGGACGTCCCCGAGTCACTCTGTGACTCGTTTCCTTTTTGTCTCTTACTTTCCTGTTTCCTTCCCCCCTCTAAAGTAATTTTCACATGTGCGATTGCTTCCATGAATCTATCATAGTTTCGAATCATACTACCAACCACTTTCACCTTAATCTCCCACCTTCGTCTCTTATCAAATTCCAAACAACGGCGCTCCTCGGTCACCACTAACTCTGGTGCAAACCTAGATAAACTAGTAAAAATGGCCTCAAACTCTACTACTGTTGTGTTGAGTTGTTCGAGCTCTTCAAACTGTTTCCTCAAACACTCTTTGGCTGTGAATGGAAGATACTTCTCATGGAAGGCGTGAGTGAATGCTTTCCACGTGTGCACTATACGATCTTTGGCATATTTCCACCATTGACCCGTGTCCCCTTTCAATTGAAAAGCCCCCAATGTGACCAGAAGCTTGTCATCTACTATGTGAAACACCTCAAATGTCTTCACTGTTTGTTCAAGCCACTCATCTACTAGAAGTGAATTAGCACTGCCATGAAACTCTATAGGATTAGATTTAAAGAACTCCTTAGCCAAAGAAGAGGATATAGTCCCTCGTACGGCGGCCCGTGCCGTTTCTTCGGTCCTTAAGATATCCATAGATTCCCGAAGTGCAGCCACCAACTCCTAAGCCAACGAGCCCACAACACCATGCACCCCCTCTCCTCGAGAGGAAACACCCCGACTCCCATCACTATGTCCGGACATCCTATATAAGAATAAGATAAAACTTAGCTCACAATTTAACCCGAATGGAACCCCACACTCAACCCAAAATATCTACGTATGTCTATACACATATCAATTCTCACAATTAAAAACCACATAAACACATAGTCACATAATGCACATGCGAATTATCCTCCTAAGATGCCAATCAACCGCATAACATTCAAAGAATTCGAGTTAGAACGGCATTGATCCGGTGCCCTCCTAACAAGACTTCTAAGAATTCATAAGCACAAACTTCATCCCAAGAGTATAATCCTATACCCACATAATCATATCAACAAACACAAATCAGAGTAAGCACTTAAGCACCCCATTCTAAACTAGTAACCCATTGTAACAAACGTCACTTCCCACGAGCCCAAGATATTCAAATCCGGTGAGCTCTGATACCAAGTTGTAACGATCCAATTTTTATATCACATCATTCCTCATTAATCCAATATTGGTTCCCCAATTTTAGGGTATACATGTGAACAATAAATAAAAGTAATAACTTTATAAACTAAAGTCCGTTACATTCCCATAAATTCCTCTTCTGGTTCTTTATAATGATTTACAAGGCACAAAAATACATATAAGTAAAAGTAAATACATCCAAATTGCCATAAGGGCTTACACCTTTCAAGACTAAGGGTCTTGGTTTTAACAAACAAAATCCTAACTCGACAAAGAAACTCGATAGCTGTAGGCAAACAATATCAAAGAAGCTTCAGCGCTCTGTGTTGAATTCTATTCACTTTTCAATGATGTCCTGGGTCAACTTCATCACCTAGAGTTTGAGGATATCCAGCCCATAAAATGGGAGTGAGCTTTTATGCCTAGTAGGATGTAAAATTAACAACATGTATGAATGTGCAATGTAATTTTGCTCATGCAATGCCATGCCATGTTTACGACTTAACTCTATTTAGGAACCAAATTCTTAAATACACGATTTCTAATCCATGTGACTCAACTCATTACCCATCATCATAACCAAGAACTTTCATTTTGATACCAACTACACGTAAGACGCCTCAAAATTCCCCAGACATTTATTGGTAACCAAGCACAATAGGGAAAATGAACACCTCTTACTTTTGTTTTTTTGAAAACCTCCACATTTATCGGCCACCAAGCATAAAGTTTCATTTTAAAAACATCACCACATTTTTCGGCCACTGAGCACGGAGGGGTAACTGGACACCCGTTTCATTTTAAAAACATCTCCACATTTTTCGGCCACAGAGCACGGAGGGGAATTGGACACCCATCAACCATTTCAACATTTCCCCCACATTTACCAGTGCTTAGCACAAAAGGGCAATTGTGCACCGATACCAAAATATCAATGACATCCCTCACATTTATTGGCCACCAAACACGGAAGGGCAATTGGGCACCTCAACACGCATAACGCATTTCGAAACCACTCACACACCTTTAAATGATCCAATATTTAATCCAACCCCATGGAAATGCAATGCAATGCATGAGTTCTCAAACCTTCCTTTTTATCCTGAAATTCTTTTTTAATTGCACAAGAGTTTAACACACTATTCTCATTTTCAAAACTCTACGTCCTACTCTTTACCAACCATCAATCCATGCAAAATATTACCTTACATTCTTTCAACATTCGTAGTATTCACACAATTTAACTTATTTAAATCACCAATAATATCATCATAGACAATAAATTTATCCAACACACTTATCAACATGACAAATCACTTTAATTTTCAACATAAGGTACCGCTTAACTCAAACCCACTTTTAATTTAAAAATCCTAATTCTAGGGTCTTCAATAAAATTGGGGGTTTTCCTCATTTCTTTGTTAAATCCTCAAATCATCTAGTATTAACCATCAAAGTACCAAAACATTCTAAATATTTCAAAGGTTGAGTGAAAATCCCAATTTTTGAGTATAAACATCTTTTAATCAAAGATTTCAAACTCAAATCAACCCAAACTTCCCATAATACAACATAATCGAACTAGATCTTAAAAGATTAGAGTTAAGAGAACTCCCTACCTCAAGATGGTGAGCAAACAATGAAGACCCAAGCACAAACTTTGATGAAATCGTAATCTAATTGGTCAAAAGGAAGATCCTCACTCATTCTTCACTAATCTTGCATGATCTAAGGTGGGTCCGTCGTATAATAAGGTGAAATCAAAGGTTTTGTTTCTAGGGTTTTTAGACATGAAGAGGGGAGGGAGAGAAAACAGAGAAGAATGAGAGAAAATGAGCAAAAAGTGGTTTTTATACTGGCTGATCCTGAATAGAGCGCTCGAGCGCAATTTCCTACGCTCAAGTGAGAAGTACAAATTCGAAGCGATCACTCGAGTGGTCATTCCATCTCATGAGCAAAAAAAAAAAAAAAAAAAAAAAAGAGAATTTTTAGAAGTTTTGCAGAGATACAGTGAAAACATTAGGAGAATGAATTCTACGCTCGAGCGACAACTCCACCGCTCAAGCGGTCCTACCTACAAAACAGCCAACTACTGGGAGTTAAAGATCATCACTCGAGCGGTCTGAAAACGTTAACTGTCACATCGTAAGACTCGATACGTCCACTTTCTGACTGTTTTTCCCTTCTTTTTACTCACTAGTTTATCTATAGCAATAAATTCTCAATTCCGGCAAAAATAAGGTCATACCCAATAGAAAAATTATGTTCTCAAACATGTTTCAGCCGTTGACTGCCAAACATCACCCAACCAAGGATTCCATCCCTACCACTGTGATGTCATAACCCCATCACAATCATATAGGCAACAACAATTCAAAATAATAACAATAAAGTTAAAGAAAACCAACAGATAAGTTTTTCTCATAAACTTGGGAAGTCGCTTTCCCCCACAGCTATCATTACAAATTTCAAGCTTGCCAAATATATATATATTTTCTTTACAACTACCCCATCTTGGGGATCACACGCGACCAACTAAAAACAAATACCAAGCAATTTGCATAATTTTTCACTCTCTTGAGTGTCACACACTCACCAAACAATCAATTTTCATTCACACACCTAATTTCTAGAATTTAGATGAGTTTTGAGATGACTCCCTGTCAACCTTTCCTAATGCTACAACCATAATTATCATGCTACCGAAGGAAACCTTCTACATTTGCATCTTTTACTTATACTCGCACAACACACTACATTCCTTAGAATCAAAGTCATGATATTAACTCCAAAGTTGAAACACAACTCCACACCATACCAATATTATGACGTCCCATGAGGTCAAACCTAAATTTAATATCTTCTATAACACGAACTTATTCAATGACAATTATTTACATTATTAATAAATAAATTAATCTCATATTACAAGAGAATCTCTCCATATGAAATTCAATAAACATCTCTCACCAAAATAATACTACGCCTCTATAACTAAATTCTAACAAAATCATATTTCCAGTACTTCACTCCAATCACTGCTAAAGCTGCTTCACCCCTAAAAAATAATTTAACTCGAAACGTCACTCACCACAGGTTACCAAAAATGAAAACAAAATCTAATTCTCACAATTGCTCATACCACAAAACAACACCCACTACCATATCTAACCCACCACAAAAGCCTACACAACTCAAGACAAAAGGTTACACCAACAAATATTCATAGTTGTAGTTACCTTGAAATCTTTTATGAAGTCTCTAGTCAGCTCCCTCATACTCAAGCTCTAAAGATACAACCACAAGCTATGTGTAGACATCCCATTTTTGACCACTCGAAAGACTTGGACGCTTTGTCCTCAGCACTCAATGATGAAGTTGTGTTCATTGTGACTCGAATTCTCAACGAAGGAATGTAAGTTTGCGCTCCAAAACCAATTCCAAACCCTTCATATTCATACTATTCTTACCCCAGAAATTCATTTTTGACCTTTGTGCCACCCTACACTGAGTTTAATACAGTGGAACATGGGAGAGCATTGGAAGCTGTAGACACCCCATTTTTGACCGTCCTCAAGACTTGGACGTCATCGTTTGAACACTCGATGATTATCCATGTTCGTGTTTGTCTTGAGTTCTCAGAGGTTTCGGCCGCGTGCCTTGCCTCGAGACTTCTCGACTTGTTTGTTTTGTGCTTGGTTGTAGACCAAATGCTTGTGTGATTGCTTCTAAGGGCAGTGAATGGCTTGTTGGTCATCCCCACACCTCACTGGCCATGGCCTGAGGCTACCGGCCCTGTTTTCTTGCTACTGGCCAAAGGTGTTGGCCGGTCGGCATTGTTTTTGGTCGGCCGGCCATTGTTTTGATCAATCGGCCACTTTTTTTGGCCGAGACCTTTTCTTGGGGAGGCTTGACCCTTCTGAACCTTTGGTTTAGCTTCTTATGGGAGGCTTGACCCTTTTGAACCTTTGTTTTAGCTTCTTGAGGAAGCTTGAACCTTTTGAACTTTTTTTAGCTTCTTGACAAAGCTTGAACCTTTTGACCCTTTTTAGCTTCTCCAAGAAGCTTGACCCCTTTTTTGGCTTCTTAAAGAAGCTTGACCCTTTGCTTCAAGCTTCTAAGAGAAGCTTGAACCTTTCTTAGCTTCTTGAAGAAGCTTGACCCCTTTGCTCTAGCTTCCTCAAGAAGCTTGACCCTTTTTGCTTTAGCTTCTAAGAGAAGCTTGTTTGTTCTTCTATAAGAGGGAGCCTCTCCCTCATTAGAAAAGGTTCCAAAAAATTTTTTCTAAGGCATACACATATATCTTTCTTTGTCTCTACACTTAGGCTTAGAAAGAGTGAAGCTCTTGGCCCCTTTGCATACCAACTCTTAGCCTAACACCTCCATCATCAACCTAAGGATCTTGGAGGCCATTTTCAGAGATTGAAGGTCTGGTTTTTTGGTCTCAAAGCTGCTGGTTACAAGGGTAACACACTCTACCCTCTTTTGGTCTTTATTTTGCTTCATCTTTTAGCCATACTTGCAAGCATTTTTGAGCTTTGTCGTAAACTGAAAAAAAATCTTATTTTGAGCTCCTTTTGAAGTTTGTTTGAGACCACTTTTGTGTTTGGATTTGTCTACCCCCTATTAGGCCGTGTTTGGCCTCATTTTTGTGCCTTTTTTGTGAGCTTCGGGACCACCTTGTATTGGCCTTCTCACCACGGAAATCTAGAGAGATTTTAGTGGTGGGGATGATGTTTTGAGGTCCTAAGAAGGAGAGGGCCATCCCCTCTCCTTATTGTCTTGTTTACTTGCATTTTTGGCCTTACAAAGGAGCCCATATTTTCATGCATCCCAAGCTTGGTTCAGGCCCTTTTTGGTGAGTTTTAGGACCTTCATAAGCTCTGCCCAGAGCTGGTTTTTCCATATTAGATGTCGTTCTTGCATGTGTAGAACAACTCCTTCCATGGCCTTTCAAAGGAGCACCTCATTCTTGCATGTATTAGACACATTTCAGTGGGTATTTGGTCATATTTTGGCATGCCATGAATCTATTTTTGGTTGGTTTGGTGGTCCCTCATATGCTCCATATGCTTGTAGTGTAAACCATGCTTACTAGCTTACATTGCATGTTATTTTGGCCCTCCATTCTAGCATATTTTGGCCATGCCTTAAAATGATTTTGTGTATGTTTTGGACTGCCTTAGCTCTATTTTTATGTCCCATGGTCGAATGGTACTTGCCATGTATGCTTGTAGTGTAATAGCCATGCCTAGTCTTGAGTTTTGAAGCTTATTGCATGCTTATATTGAGGTGTATGCATGTTTTGGCATCATTGGGTATGATATTTCAGGGCTTATACTTGTGCCATACTCCCATGTTTTCCATGTTTTAAGTGCTGTTGAGAGTTGTGCTTGTATGCCATGTTACAATGTGTTGCGCACGTTATGTTGTTAGCATTGTGTATGCCATGTCACTCCTTGCATTGTGTATGCTAGGTGGTTAGTTGCATTGAGCATGCCATAGTTAATATAGCATTGTGTGTGCCATATAGTCTATAGCATTGTGTATGCTAGGTCGCATGTTTGCATATTTAGGTTGTATGCCTATTGCATATTGCTTGCTAGAATACTCATTTTGCATTAGTTTGTTTGCATGCTTAGGTTGAATAGCATTGAGCATGCATCCCTTGCCTCTTGATCAATCATGATAGAGGTTGGGGCCCTTTATGTGTTTTGTGCATTTCATTCCATATTGAATTGCACACTAGACTCTTTGGCCATCATGCATGGAAATGCGTGATTGGTGGCCCGAGGGCCGAGGACCATCCTCCCTTGAGTTCATAACATGATAAGGAGGGTGGTTGTGCACGCATTGCTTTGAAAATGCATTGCCATGCTCTGTTTGCCCTCTGCTGCTGCAAAATAGGATTCTGCAGGAAGAGTTGGCCGACCGACCACATTCAATGCCGACCGGCTATTAATTTCTGGCCGAGAGCTATACAACTGGTCGATGACCACTTTTCCATGGCCGGTGACTATTCCTCTTGGCTGGTGACCGTCCACAGTGCTCAAAAGGTGGTCCGAAAGTAGCCCTAGGACTTGTGCAGTCTTCAGAGGTGCAGAGCAGTGTAAACAGAGGCAGCATGAGTATGGCGATGGATTTTCGAGTGAAACCGAACATGCATGCATTCATCTCTCTTCCCGAGGCCTCTTTACTGCTTTCTTAGCTTAATTACTTCATTTAATTAGTTAAGTGTTGTAAATAATTAATTAGCTTGTTAGTTAGTTAATTTGTATTATTCTTTTGGACCCTCTGAGAGAGGGCAATGTTGTAATAAGTGTGCGTATGTGTGATGCATGTCTTCCATCCCCACGTCTTTCTCCCTTTTACTTACCTGCTTTGATGGTTAGTTCTAGGGAATATTTCGATTAGCATCTATATGCTCGCATGTTTGCATCCATTCATCTGTCTTGCAAGCATCGGGCTCGGCGCATCATGCTAACTGCATTGTATTTCAATTCCAATTTGAATACATGTATCAAGTTGCATTTCACATGACATCTTAGAATAGCCGAGCCTATTTCTAGTTGCATTTTGCATGTGTTGCATTAGCCATCTTAACATGAACTAGGATCATGCATTTGATTACTAACTAGCTTCTGTTTTGGCTTGGAGTACTAGGTAAGCATTTACGCTTTAGCATCCTTGCATGTGTGTAAGTGTTGCCATGATAGAATGCTTACCATGAGGCTAACTGCTTATGTGATTAACTACCTGAATGCCTGTGGGTGAAGGTTGGATTGCTTGAATTGGGACAATTCATTGAAATCTGTATTTTTAGCTTACTTGCGAGTAGCAAACCTCAAACCATTTTCCAAACAAACGGATATGCGATGCTTTGTTCCAAATTGGGCAATCTAGTCTATACCTATGTGTTGTGCACATCACATAGAAAATTCTAGGTAATTAACTGGAATAAGAACACATATGTATTCAAAACAAAATATCATCCTTAGAACAGTCCGATCTTCGGATCGGGCGAGCGAGGGTGCTCATAGTTGACCATCCCCAATCGTACCCAAGTTCCCGAGTCAAGGCAACTTTGGTGATGACGGACACGTGGCCTTAGGCAACGAGTCAGGGTTTCCTAAATTTTTCGAAAATAAAACATTTAGGTGGCGACTCTGTATCTGGCAAAGCAGTCCATGTTTGGCACTTCTTTCTAAAAATCTATTTTTCAAAACGATTTGCCGGATGTAGACTCTTTGGTGATTTATCAATCTCACAATGCACTCTGCGAGATTATATACAGGACCGTGACATTGAGTCCAAAACTGTAGTGAGCCCAAATAAACAAAACGGGATTCCCTCCTAGGACGTTTGGGGACGTCTACAGGAGCCGACCGTCGCTATTGGGAGTCGGCCGGCTCTCGATAGCGAGAAGCACTGTTTTGGGTTGGAATGGCCAACTGTCCATTTTTGAAGATATTTATGACCTATTTTTGCACAAATTCTATAAATACAAGCATATATCTCTGTGTTAGAGGCTGCAAAAATTTCAAAGAAGCAAACTAACACTTAAAAGCTACTTCTTCTTGTTCAAGCCAACTTTAAGATATTTGATCATCCATATACTATTTCTATATACCATACATAACCTTGAAGCCATAACTTAGAACCTTGGATGAGCTTTGTGAGTGACAATTCAAGCTTGAAAGTGTGCTTGGACCAAGTTTGGTTCACAAATAAGAGCTTACCTTCTTCAAGAGGTATAAGCTCACCACCTTTGTATTGCTTTCATTTATGTCTTTCTTTGTTTAATTCTTGTGTTTTTGTATTGTTTTGATCCTATTTCAAGTGTTGGAACTTGGGTTTGAATAGCTACCAAAGGGTAGAAAAGGTTAACACCCTTTCTTGCACTCTACTTCATAGCTCAAACCCTTATTTTACACTCTTTTCTTTGCCTTTTAACTGATTTTCAGAGTTTAAAAAAGGCTAAAAAAACATGGTTTGAGGACTTTAAAAATGGAGAGGTTAGCCACCTCTTTTTACTTTTGTTCACTAGCCTTGCTTTGCCTTGTTCTTTCCTACCTTTTTATGCTCTTTAACATGATTTTTAGCCACTGGTGTTATCATATTAGGGGCAATTTTAGGGCCATTGTAATTTATTTAATTAGTGTATGCTTTGAATATCTAGCTTGTTGCATTGTAAGTCTTCACATTTAGCTTGTTGTCTTGTGTTATACATGCTTTGATAGCTTTTCTTTGTTGAATTTTCATGGTGAAGAGTCTCATTCTAATAATTGATCTCGTTATCATTTCTATGACTCTTCTCT
Organism: Camellia sinensis; assembly: GCF_004153795.1. Classification (NCBI taxonomy): domain Eukaryota; kingdom Viridiplantae; phylum Streptophyta; class Magnoliopsida; order Ericales; family Theaceae; genus Camellia; species Camellia sinensis. The sequence continues at coordinate 333,129 of NW_021027753.1, forward strand.
TTTCTTTTTTTTCTTTCTTTCATTTGAGAGTCACTTCAACCGATTGATGGTTATTCAAGGCATGGGAAAGAGACATGTGCCCAATGGCTTAATCTCTACAAAGGTTCATCGTCAAGGCATAGGCTCTCTTTCATGCCAAGAATCACTTATTGTTTGACATTTCTTCTCATTTAGTGGACTTAAACATCATTTTGGACAAATTGATTAAAGAATGGAAAGAACTAATAAAATCGACTTAAAATGAATTAAACCGACATAAAGAAAATGTTTAGAGTTGATTGAATTCGGCTGGACGTTATACCGAGTCCATCGTTCCTAGAATTGTCACGTATCAATCCATGATATGTTGATAAGACTTAGAGCGTGTCTACTTCCCTCTTTGAGTCTTCATGATATGAGGGAATGGTGGTTTTTCATCACATTTATCAATTTTGTCCAAACATGCTCGGGATCATGAACCCATCAATTTGTGCTTAGTGATGGTTTGGAATGTAAATTTGTTTTTCTCTTGGATTTCACATGACAGAGAGGGACAAAAGGGACAAATAGGGCCTAGAAAGGCTTTGTCTGCACTGTTCTCACCTTAGAGCACAAAACATTTTTTGGCATAAAATTTGGAGCTGGTCGGCACTGTTTTGGCCCGGCCGGATCTCACCTGGAGACGGCTGGCTCCCAATGTTTGGTAAATAGTGATCTTTTTGCAGAAACAACGGGCAGTGTCTGAAGGTGAGGCAGAGCAGTTTGGGCAGACAGAGCAGCTTTTGGGCACTGTGCATACAATCACGGGCTCTGCCACATTGGAAACACAACCCTTGGATCTGGATTACCGTTGTACCGCTTGATCCTCCTTTCACTTCTCAGTGTTAGGTGTGAGAGGTATATTAGTTAATCTTGTCGAGCTACCCTTTTGACCATTTGGCCTAGCTTCATATAGTAAAGCCATAACGAGTATCCCAAAATTAGGACAAGATGCCACCCATATGCTGGATGTTGTGAGATGCATTGATTGAAGTAGTGCATCCTAGATCATGTCAAAAATCTAGGACAGGGTAACCCTACCCCCTTCCTAGGGGTGTTTTGGTTCTTTTACTTGGTATGTGCTTTTACAGTGAGACTGTACAGGATGGTTCGTATCAGTATTAGTTTGAGAAATAGAGTTCAGTGGGGATTGTGGTTCTTTAACTGTGTTTTGATCTGCTGTAAATTGGGCCGAAGTGCCATCCAATTTTGATTGATGGTTTTTGTTTTCTTTCTTTTTCTAGGTAGTTTACCATCATAGCTTCAGAAAGACCTGATATTCCTTAAGTTGTGTGGACTCACATTGGCAGGCTTTGCAAAGCTCAAGACCTTGTTGGTGGTCAACTAGTGTTAGTCTCACTTCCACTAGTTGTTCGACGAAGACAGAACATACAATCAACCGCGCCAGTACAAAGCATTCAACAAACACCTATCTGTTCTCACTCAAGCAGTTCACCAGTATCTAACTCACCTAGACCAGTAATGGCACGGAATGTAGAAGAGTTTGCAACCATGATGGCAGCTTTTTAGAGAACTATGGATACTATGAACCAAAGAATGACCGTACATGATGAAATCATCACTGATCTACGATCTACATCTAGGGCATCCACTTCGACTGTACATCCAATCCTGACTACTCAGCCGAACTTGGATCCACCTCCACCAGTGGAAAATCTCCAAATCCCAGATCTTTAGGAAATGTTTCCCTCGACTCCGACTTATAGCCCTCTAGCTCAACCCCCTACGGGAATCTTTCTCTTTGATATCAATGAAATTTATCTGGTTCTGATAAAGATTTCCAAGGCAGAGAAAGCGCTGAAAAAATCCCAAGGCTTCAACTCCATTCCAGATATTAAAGACGGGTACACTGAGGCTTTGGTTAGATTATTGTAGAAATTTAAGATGCCCCACATCGATAGCTTCGATGGAAGTGGGGTTCCAATTGTACATGTCCGCTTGTTTTCAGATGTGCTAAGACCAATGGGCATGTCTTGGGCTCAAAAACTATCATTGTTCGAGTGAAGCTTTTCTGATGTAGCGGCCATTTGGTACGCTAAACTGGAGAACTCTACCAAGCGGAATTGGAAGGAGTCATCTGAGGCGTTTGTTAACCATTAATAACACTCAAATAGAGGTAACCATCAGTGAGCTGGAGGCTACTACCCAGAACCCCAAAGGATTCATTCATTGACTTTGTTGCCAAATGGAGGGCAAAAACAACAAGAATGACAAATAGACCTTCTGAAAGAGAGCAGGTCCGACTGGTGGTCCAGAACCTTGAGACATATATGCTGCAAAGAATGATAGTGTTACAACTATCCACATTTGCTTCCCTACATGAGTTGGGGGTCCAGATTGAGAGTACATTCAAGATGGGTATCATTCATAGAACTAGTGAACCTGCCAGAAGGCCATTCTCCTAAAGTACCAATGCTAGCAGTAGCAGTGAACCTGCCAGAAGGCCATTCTCCCAAAGTACCAATGCTAGCAGTAGCACTATTTCGCGGCCTGCAGATGTCAGTATTGTTATTACTATGGCGAAAATGACCGATCCCTTTGCCACAATAGCCTCACAACCTTCGCAAACCACTGGCCCACCCCAAAATTGAAGGACCTTTACTTCCCTCCATATGAGCCCAGCCCGTGCCTTTAAATTGTTACTGGAAAAAGGGCATCTCAAGCCCCTCGATTTGCGATCCCTTACTAACCCACTGCCACCTAGACATGACCTGACCCTGCACTGTCTCTTTCACCAACAACACAGCCACCCCATAGAATTGTGCTATCGCTTACGTCATGTGATCTAGGATCTCATTGACAACAAAGTCATTGCTCCACTTGCCCAGCCAAAAATAACCACCAACCCACTTCCTCTACATAACCAAGTCCTCCCACCCAGAAACATTAACCAAATACATACACTACCGCCCTCCTTTAACCCCAGTGCATACATTACCCTATCCCATTTACCCAAGCCAAAGGTGATTATTCTAGAAGGCACGGACATGTGCATAATGGACTTAATATCACAAGCCCAACTAGAATTCGTGGTGATAGAGGTGAAAAAGAAAGAAAGAGCACTAGAGAAGGGTTTTCCTGATGCCCAAGTCATAGAGAAAATGGCCTCACTGTCACAGGAGTACGACCCCAGCTTATGCATCGTGGCCGCTGATCAACTGAAGCCAATAGTTATATTGCCGAACTTCTTCAGTATTAACATTATTGGGGAGGACCAGTTAGGGTAGAATCAGAATGATTGGTCGGAACGGGGCCTAAATGACTTGGCTGAACTAGAAGAAGACTTGGCTTAATTAGAGGAGGACCTATACAACCTCTACTTCTTTGAAGAAGAGGATACAAGCAGTGTACAGCTGGGTGGTGGGATCCAAGCCAGCCGAAAACAAGTAATGGGTGGTTGAGTGAGGACGAGTCGGATGTGAAGGAACAGATAGGTGAGATTGGGAAAGAAGAGGAAATTAGTGCTAGTAGCAAGGCTAAGGTTGCACCTTTGACTGAGAAAAAAATAGGCATTGGAACAATTTCAAAGGGAAAGGATAGAAGAGATCCAGAGGAAGATAGCTTTGGAACAGAGAAAAGGGAAAGGGAAAAAAGAAACCGAGACAACAATAGGTGATGTCTAAGCTACAAAAAAGATCGAATGGGAGCCTAGTGACCAGAAAAGGATGTTAAGGAAGCTCAGAAAGTATCGGAATGTAGAAACCAACGATGTGGTGGAAGAGGAATGGTATGATGATAGGGGGTGTGATGTGAACATGCTCCAGGTAGAATTCGATGATGGCCCGACCATGGCTGCAGGAGAGTGGTGGAAAGATAGTGACCTAAGTTATGTGTACACTGACGAATGGTGGAAAGCTGAAACCCCTGATGACACCTGGTATACAAACAAGATTAACCACATGACCCAGAGCGGTTGGTATTTCAAACCTGCAGCATTAGATTAACTAGAGACCTCTGGAAAAGAGACTGGGAAGTAAAAAAAGAGGGATATTGAAGAAAACCTGGTCTTGAAACAACTTAAGAAAATTCCGGCCGACATATCAATTTGGGGGCTAATCATGGCTTCTCGGGAGCATAGGCAATCACGGCCAGAGGCAATGAACTGGACCAAACTGCCTATCGACACCACTGTTGACCAATTGGTATTGTTGGTTACATCCGAGGATGTTACGCCGGTGATATCTTTTACAGATAAGGAGTTACCACCTGAGTGTGTCAACCACAACCGACCCTTATATGTAACCCTAAAAAGTCAAAAAAAGTGGATTCCGATGGTACTGATAGATACCGGATTGACGATTAATGTATGCCCGATAAGGACTGCCTATACCATCGGTTTGAGGCCAGCTGACTTTATGCCCACAACCCAGGCCCTCCGGGCTTTTAAAAATATGAGCCGGTATGTTATGGGAACGTTCAAGAGCTATATCCTAATCAGCCTGTTCGAACATGATGCAGAATTCCTTGTCATGGATGTTCCGACCACTTTCAATTTACTTTTGGGAAATCCTTGGCTACATCAGATGAGGGCTGTTTCATCCACAGTCCACCAGTTGGTGAAGTACCCCTTTAAAGACGAGATTGCTACTATGTATGACAATTCTCGATCCATCATCCTCAAGGAACTACTGCCCCTATGCTGGAAATCATACATAAGGAAGATGACGTGTTCCTCTCTGGTAGAGGCCCGGTTGGTCCAAACCATCATGGCGAAGGACAATGGAAATTACGTGAGTGCTCAATCTATCTACATGATGAACAAACAGGGGCATATCCTTGGATCAGGACTGGGTAGAAGTGGCAGGCAGAGAGGTATTGTTGCTAAGGAGATGAGTCACAACTCCCACATTTTAGGGCTGGGATACAAACCTATCACTGCAGATTGACAAAGAAAATGGGAAGAGTTGCGAGGAAGGCTAAAAGCAAAGAGGACTGGAAGGCAGTATGAGTTGGTCGACAAACCAATACGGGGAACCTTGAACGGGCACTTTGTCCACCAAGGGGAAGATTTCCCCTTCTGTGGATTTCCAGAGCCTTGGTATGATTGGGAAACAAAGACCAGGTATCCGAGGTTCGAGATCTTTTTCGGACACCAGTTACCGGAAGAGGAGGATGAGCAGACGGACCTGAGCACCCACATAGATCAAAACAGGACTACAAGCTTGGTTATTGAAGAAGAAGAGCTGTTGGGAAAAATGATGGCTAACCTATTAGCAAGTTCTACTGCTGGAGTTAAGTCCGCCAACTTGGAGGATAGTTTTAGTATCTCAATGATTGGGGATACATCGGTAGCAGATTTCACTAGTCTCATTGTGGATGCATTTGAGGCTCCACGCCTGGTTTGGAAGTTTGAGAAAGGCGTCATCAGTAGTTCTGAATCAGATACCGAGTCTGAATCTGATTCCACTAAGTCTGTGGAGTCAGATTCTAGTTTGTTTGAGAATAGTATTTTTAGGGAGTGGTAACCCGGATACCAAGGTCTTGTCCTGGTTGTCTTTCAGTTTTTCTCTTGAGTCAACTATAACCGAGGATCCGGACCATTTGAATGGGAATGCAGTAGACTTTGCCTATTTTTCTTTGCCTTTGGTTTGTTGTACTGATCTTGATTTTCAAAATTTTGACTTAAACGAAGAGAAAGAAATTCCTCGGGTTTTGAAAAAATTGGTTGACCAAAAGGAAGAGAGGCGTGTTAAGTCCCGTACAGATGAAATCATTACAATTAATGTGGGCACCAAGAAGGATCCTCGCTTGGTCCAGATCAGGTCCACGTTATCTTCGGAGGAACGCGAGCATTTAATCGCTTTATAAAAAGATTTCAAAGATGTTTTCATGTGGTCCTACGAAGACATACCTAGAATCGATCTTGAGATTGTACAGCACCGTATCCCTCTTGACCTTGAGGCCCCACCAGTTAAGTAGAAGCTACGCTAAGTTTGTCCAGATTGGGCATTGAAGATGAAAGAGAAGGTCACCAAACAGATTGAGGCATGGTTCTTACTTGTATCTGAGTATCGAACGTGGTTGGCCAATATTTTTCCAGTACCGAAGAAGGATGGTAGAATCAGAGTTTGTGTCGACTTTCGAGATATGAACAAAGCGAGCCTAAATGATGACTTTCCTTTGCCGTATATTGATGAGTTGGTAGACTTCACCGCTAGACACGAGCTGTTATCATTCATGGATGGATTTTTCAGGTATAAATAGATTCTGATGGCACCCGAGGATAGAGAAAAGATCGCTTTCATTACTCCTTGGGGCACTTACTGCTACTGAGTCTTGCCATTTGCGTTAAAGAATGTTGGGGCTACCTACCAAAGGGCTGCAACCACCATTTTGCACGACACGATCCATAAAGAAGTTGAGGTGTATATGGACGACACGATTGTTAAGTCCAAAGAGCGAGAAAGCCACTACATCGCACTGGAGAAATTCTTTCAATGGATCAAAGAGTATAGATTGAGACTGAACCCCCAGAAGTGCACCTTTGGGGTGACGATAGGGAAGATACTGGGTTTCCTAATCACGCAGAGGGGAATTGAAGTAGATCTTTCCAAAATCAGGGACATCTTAGAAATGCCACCACCAAGGACTGAAAATGAGGTACACGGCTTTCTGGGTAAAGTGCAATTCATAACGCAGTTTATTTCAAAACTAATTTTAACCTGTGAACCATTGTTTGGTCTCCTGAAGAAAGGAAAGAAGTTCCAATGGGATGATCACTGTCACTTTGCCTTTGAACAGGTCAAGCAGTATTTGCAAAATCCGTATGTGTTATCACTGCTAGAACCAGGGAAACCATTGATCTTGTACCTGCCAGTGACGAATTCAACTACGGGGAGCATGCTAGTTCAAGAATCTGAAGCCAAAGTAGAGAAGGCCATCTACTACTTGAGCAAAAAGATGCTAGACTACTAGACCCACTACACTCCCCTAGAGAAAGCAAGCTTAGCCTTGGTATGGGCTACCAGGAAGTTGAGGCACTACTTGTTAGCTCATTCTGTAATCATGGTTTTGAGATTAGATCCCACTAAATATCTCTTCTAGAAACCCGCGCTTACAGGTAGGCTAGCTCGTTGGTTGCTTCTTCTCTCCGAATTTGATCTCAAATATGCTACACGCAAGTCAGTTAAAAGGAGAGCTGGGGTGGAATTCTTGGCAGACCACCCGGTAGAAGGAGATGAAGTAGTGGAATACCTGTTCCTAGGTGAAGATATTTTGCAAATAGAAGAAGAGACATGGACAATGTATTTTAACGGGCAACTAATCAATACGATTATGGATAGGTGTGTTCCTGATAACACCTGATGATTCCCATATACCCCTAGCTTTCAAACTCCGGTTCAGAGTGTGTAATATTGAAGCAGAATACGAGGCGTGCATTGCTAGGTTGTAAGCTGCCCTAGAACTAGGGTCAAAAAGGTTGGACGTCTTCGGAGATTCAAATTTGGATGTTTCTCAAGCAAACGGAGACTGGAAAGTCAAAGAGGAAAAAATGAAGGTTTACCATCAGGCCTTGGATATTCTAATTCTGAGGTTTGAAAAGCTAATATTTACATATTTGTTGAGAAAGAGCAACCGGTTCGCTGATGCATTAGCAACTCTATCTTCCATGGTAGACATTCCGCTGGAAGTGAAGATGCGTCCAATCATCATTGAGAAGAAGTACACGCCTACTTACCAGATTATCGCCGCAATAGGTGAAGTTCAAGACAAAAACCCCTGGTATTACGATATTTGGAACTTTATGGAAAAAGAGACGTATTCACCAGGGGCAAGTGCCAAGGACAAACGGTGAATATGGAGTCTGGTCGTCTAATTTATCATTTGTGGAGGTAAGTTGTATAAAAGAGGTCATCTGGGAATGCACATGCTGTGTGTGAAGGAAGAGGAATCGAAGCGCCTCATGGAAGCAATCCATGGAGGAGAGTGTGGGGCACACATGAATGGTGTAATGCTGGCCCGGAAGATTCTCAGACAAGGCTATTACTGGTCAACTATGGAAGAGGATTGCATTGGTTTTGTCTGGTGATGCCGCAAATGTCAAGTCCATGCTAATCGCATGAACATACCGCCGTCAAAGCTCTATAACATGACTTCACCATGGCCTTTCTTAGTTTGGGGAATCGATGTAATTAGGAGAGTCTCACCAAAAGGCTCCAATGGGCATGAGTTTATCCTGGTGGTGATTGACTATTTTACTAAATAAGTGGAGGCCCAATCTTGCCCTGTATTGAAGGCATTGCATGTGGCTAAGTTCATCAAGAATAATATTATCAACCGGTATGGGGTGCCGAATGAGATCATCTCTGATAATGGTTCGCACTTCAAGAAAGAGGGGGTGGATCTACTTGAGAAATATAACGTGGCTTTCATAAGTCATCAACGTATAGACCACAGACCAACGGAGTTGTTAAGGCCGTGAACAAGAATGTGAAGAACATCCTGTGGAAGATGGTTGAAACATATAGGGTTTAGTCGGACAAACTACCATTCACGCTCTGGGGCTACAGAACCTCTATCCAAACATCTATAGGGGCAACCCCTTATTCTCTTGTCTATAGGATGGAGGCTATTTTGCCAATTGAAATTGAAGTGTCGTCATTGCGAGTTATGGCTGAGTGAAAGATAGTAGAGGCTGATTGACAACAAAGTAGATTTGAGGAACTGATGCTGTTTGACGAAAGAAGACTAGGGGCATTGTATCATGTCCAGGGCTACCAATGACAAATTGACAAAGCTTTTAACAAGAAAGTTAAGTCTAGAAATCTCAAAGAATGGGACATGGTACTGAAAGACAACCGAGCTCTCATTCATGGGTCAAGTTCAGACCTAATTGGATTGGTCCTTATATCATCAAGTCAATCTGGTAAGGAGGGGTGATTATTCTCATGGGTTTGGATGGCTTGGAGTTTTCACAGCGGATCAACATGGACAAGTTGAAGAAATATTATCCTTGAGAGGCTCGCTAGGTCGAAAACCCAAAAGGGCAACCTAGGCAAAAGTTAGAGCATGAAAAATTAGAAATAAAGAAAAACTGAGCTCGCAAGGTTGAAAACCCTACAGGGCGACTTTGGCAAAAGTTAAAGTGCAAAAGGAGAGAGTTAATACTCGAGTGAACCCCAACCGAACTACGTAAGGCCTGATTCTCATCTTTGAGATACGTAAACAACTTCATCCTGAAGTTCAACCATAACCATCTCCAACTCAACTATCCTATTCGTTCATATTGGATCAAGTCATCTTTCTCCATTATCAGTTAGCACAGTTGTGTAATCTTTATGTTGGTAGAAAGGCCGGTATGGTGGATGCAGTTATGGGCAATAGTGATATATGGATTCGGAGCTGTACATCCTGAGGGTTGATTCCATGTATGTCAGGTAATGACTGTTTTCGAAAATTGTTTTAAAAAGTTTTAATAAAAGTTGGCTTTGTTCAAAATTTTACCTTTTTACAACTTAGACCATTTTGGGACCAAAAGAAAAAATTTTTTAGTACTCCTAACTTTAATTTTATTCATTTCAACATAAGTACATTCTCCAACTCTCTGATTAAATCAAAGTTGCTTTTACATCATAAAACGTGAAAAGAAAGATCAAAGCAGTAAAACTAGGGGCACAACCAAGTCAGGTAGCTTTGTGTTTTCTGCTTGCACTCGTAGAAGTTTCTGTAGGTAAAGATGGCCCAACTTGTTTTTCGTCCTCAAGCCAAGCTGAGCATTCCCCAGAAAAGGCGTAACTGAAGCTAGGGGCAGTGGCCAAAAGCTCTCTTGTCCTCCAAGCAGTGAGGTACAGAGGCAAGTGTGAACCATAAATAGGAAATGAAGCCGGGTATTCCACTTGCTCATGTGGACGTGTCTGATCAAGCCCAAACTGGCGTCTGAACCGAAATGGAAAATAGAACACGCAGTGCGTGAAGCCAATCAACTGTATGCCCGGCTGATAGGACATGCTGTAGCTCATTTCAGTGAAATGAAGACAAGGACAACGCTAAGTTATGTCAGTCGCAGATCTGCTGCACATCCAGTCACGGCACAACCCCTTTGAAGGGAAATTCACTAGCCGTTGGTGAAAGAAGTAAGCTCGAGCTGAGTACTCAGGGCAAGGGTCCACCACTTTCAACTTATCGATTAACCAGACCTGGGAAGGGATAAAAAATAAGAGAGATTAAAGAATAGAGAGATGAACGTTAAGAGAAAAGTAAGGCAAGGGCTAGAGAGAAAAATAGAGAATAAGTGTTGAGTGGTGCGAGGATCCTAAACAAGAGGGGTGGGAAACGATACCTGGAGAAGTAGCGGGCTCCCTGCAAACTGAGTAGTTTCTCGCCGACGAAAAGCATCAAAACCCATCACATGCAGCTTTTGCCCTCTTTCAGACACTGGGCCATTTCAATCAATCGGATGTTGGCTACGCTAACACTAGGAGCAAGAAGGAATTAAGCAAGCAGGCACAAACAGAAAGCATGTTGCCGGTAGCCTCGCCAGAGAAGGGCACTCTTTTCTCTAATGGTGGAAAATCGATGAACTAAATCCCTATCGTGTGCCAAGGACCGAGCCTCATGTAATGAAAGCCCACACATCCATCCCAAAGCCTGGGCATGGTTAAAATGGAGCTGAGGCGTAATTTCTTCGTCGCGCTAGGATTCCATCAATGTTTGAAATTCTTCGAGCATTGAACACATTTCTTGCAATTCGAAGCGAAACACGTGCGTAATCGGGTTCCAGCACCAGACCGCGGCATGGAGGAACAAAAAACAAAGTGGGGTGCGGCTCAAAGGAAAAAGAGCATTTAGGCTAAAACCACGAAAATTCACCTTTTTCGAGTCGTCTAAAGCGGCAATCCAGTCTCATAGCCTATTGTTGAGAAGAATCTCCATCTTAAGAGCCAAAATATCAAAATTTTGTTGTTCCTCTAGGAAAACAGCATGGGATCATTTTTTATAGACTTTGAGAATAAGCCATGTATGATAGCCATATAGCACTGACCGGCATTACTTTTAGAGTCGAACGGATCTCATTGGGGGCTGGTCGTACCTATTGGGAGCCAGTCGGCTCTCAATGACTACCCAGATTAGAGCAGTGGTAGAGAGGGCAGGTTCTCACATTGGCATACCAGAGCTGTGTTTTGAGTCTTCTCTTGTTTGTATCAAGTATTGTTTAGCATTTTTATGTTGTTGTCATTTTGTTTTTTTGTCATCGAGTTGTATTTTGTATTTTGTCATCGAAATGTATTTTGTATTTTGTCTAATTGTAAGTTGTTATCCAATTCAATAATAAAGTCAAGAGCAAGTTTTCACGGTTCGAAACACCTTGTACAAGATTATCATGCAACAATTGCTCCATACAATCATCACATGCTACGCAATACGAGAGAAGTCATCCAAAATTTTCTTTTCATCACTTTAGGGTTCACCCCCGATCTTTGTTTTACAAAGACCAAAAACAAAGGAAAAGTCTTCAAAAACAACATACATAGGTCTATCTGAAGCTACATAGTTCCTAACTACAAAGTAAAAGAAAAGAAAAGTGAATCATTAACTAATCCTGGCCTTTTTCCTCCTCGGCTGCGGATGAGGTGCATCACTATCATCGTTGGGGCTGCTAGATTGCAAGTTGACCTCCTCTCCCTTGTCCTCGGGGGTCATAGACCCATCAAAAGACTCCTCAAAAGGTGAGCGTTGCGTCGCTCAGACTCTCTCCCGATCAGTCTATCCTCGGCCTCTCACTGGGCCTCGTCCCCTCTCTTCCTAGCTGGAGGAGATCCGTGGATGTTGCTGGCATCGATTCGAGATGAAAAAAGTATAGGTATCAGTATGGACTAACAGAAATATCGACAGTACGGCAACAACAGTGAACTGGTGATAAAGGATACATTAATCCCATGAGTGGCCAAAGAAGTCTATCTCCTCCGCACCATGAGGAGTAGTCGGTTAATCATCCGGAAGAGAACCTTAGCATATGTCTCGGGCACCTATAAAATAGTGGAAAGTTGAGTACAGTGGAACAGGGTAATAAAGCACAGAGGCAAAAAAAACAAAAATGAAGTGCAGTGAGCAGAAGTATAAAGAAGTGTGTACCAGCTTGATGCAAGAGCACTCCTTGATATGCTCAAGAGGGATTTGGTTGAGCACTCTATCTGGATGCATGCATACGACCTCAATAGGAATCGCAAGAAACCTAGGAATGGGAGCGACATCTTTGGGAGGTACGTGGGCTGCGGCAGCAGGGGCATCTCCAGCAACAGCAGCGGTGGCATCAGAAAGTACGTGGGCTACACCCCTGGTAAGAGGCGCCATCACCTGGGTCTGTAAGAATGTAGTGAAATCGCCGGCCTCGTGATATCTATCACCATCCTCTCCCTGCATCAGGTGATCGATCAGAGGCTTGTCGTAAAGATCATCAGCAATCCGCATACTGGGAAGAAGAGGATGTGGAACATTAGGATCAGCCTGGCCACGGGTCTGGTGAAGGAACTGCTCCCCCAAATAGTATGCGTTGCCGAAAGGGCCCTCGAAAAGGATCTGCATGGTGGAGGCCTCCCATGCAGCAGCATAAATCACCCTCGAAGCTTATGGGATGCCCGCCCAGGGGTGCCAGTCAACCTATGAACAGAATATGCAAAGCAAGTGGCCAATGTCAAGAGTCTAAACGATATGAGAATGATAGTGCAGTATGAGACAACAATATTAGAATGACAGTGCAGTATGGGACAACAGTATGAGAATGACAGTGTAGCATGGGACAACAGTATGGAAATAGTGTAGTATGCACACGGTATGTAAGAGTTAAAGGCTAGTATTGTTTATCGATCTGTGGTGATGGTGTCGAAGAAGCGGCAGAAATAAGAGAAATCTCAGTCTACACGCCAACGCTGCTCAAACTGAGAGTTGTAGTACCGAGAGCGGGGTACTGACAGCTCAAGTGGTTGTACTGGAACCATAGCAAGGGAAATGAAATATGTATAAACCTACAGCTGCAATGATGGGATATGTCAATGAATGAATAGAGCAGTAAAGCAGATAAGATAAATAGGGAATGGAAAGCAAAACAGAAAGAGAAAGTGTGAAGTGTACCTCCCAAACTTGCCAAGAGTCGCCAAGTAAGTCTGCCTTGCGGCGGGATGTGGAGCTCATGTAGCAGTACAGAGTGGCCAGGTCAGCGCCACCCCAGTCATACTCCTCCACCCACTGTAGATGCACCAGTGCTCCCAAGAGATATAGCCCTACGATATTTTCCCTATTCGTAAATAGGGCAGTACCGAAGAGATTCAAAAGAAATCCGCGAGCGTACTAGGTGACCTCCTTTGGGGTAGCTAGCTGAAGTTTAGAAAAATGCCCCAAGAACCAACTATATCTCACCATCCCAGGACCAGCAGTGTCTGGGATCACTCCGAGGAGGTGAAGTTGTGCAGCCCTCCACTGTGCCATATCAGGATCAAAAGGGATTGGGCTGCCAACTTTGACTTGCAGGCCGGTGAGCATCGCAAAATCATACGAGGTCAGAGTCATCTCCCTAATTGACGAGAAGTGGAACGAATCTGTAGTGTCCCACTAGTGCTCCACTAGGGCCCCATGTAGAAATGGGTTAGCCCTCATCTGCACCAATCCTAAACAGAAAAGGCCCGAAGCCAGCCATATCAACTAATGTACGAACCTCCGCAAGGAGCCTGTCGTACTAGTGCCCAGAGCCAAAAATAGACCCGTAACCTCTAATCCTCCTGGCCATCACTTGTAGCATGGGAATGTTGTCAGTATCTATCGTACCTTGAAAGGAATTCAAATATGCTCAAACAAGAAAAGAATAGTGCTTACTGTGGAGGCATCGGCGAACAAGTGCTCGGTGGGCTCCCGCAATAGGATGTCCTCATCAATCTCTGGAATAAGGCCCTCAAATCGCAGACTACTATCTAAGGTCAGAGCGTGTGTACGTGGCTGGTAGGTGGCCACATCAAATGGTCTATCGGCAAGAGGAGGTAATATGGGCTCAGGAATGGGAGGGAGGACATCATCGTCCTCTATGTCCTCACCTAGGAGGACTCCAATATCAACAATGGGGTAGGTGATGGGTAGTTTACCTAGCCATGGAGGGAAAAGTGAGGAAAGTAAGGAAAAATGAAGAACAATGTGTGGGTGAGTGAGATTAGGTGAAAAACTCCAAAAACCCCATATTCTAGCCCTAGGAGAGAGAAAATGAAGAAAAAGTTGAAAATCAAGAGAAGGTAGAGGAAATCGCAAGGAAAATTGTGAGAATGAGCTGAAAAACCAAGAGAAACCCAAAACTCAACCAAATCAAATTCCAATCGGTTCAAAATGTTGAGGACTTGAAGGGTTTTCAAAGAAAATTTGGCAAGAACCGTTGGGTAATGTGAATGGGCGAAAAATCTAGAGAGAGGAGGATCTTAGAGAGAGATAGAGAGAGGTTTTTCGAACATGGGTGTGCATGAAATTAAGGTTGGAATGGGGGTTACATCAACCACAGTCATGGTTTTACCAATCTGTCGTTGCCACTATCGCGAGCTAGCTGGCACTATTTGAGCCCGACCGTACTTCGTTGAGTGTCGGCCAGCTCCAAATGCAAACCCAGTTTGTTTTTTGTTTTGTTTTATTTTGTTTATCTCAGTATGATTCAGTGTTGGGTTTCAATTTGGTTTGTAAAAAAGGAAGGGAAAAAAGAGTGAAAAAGAAAAAATAAAATAGGTAAAGAAAAGGAAGAGAAAAGGAAAAAAGGAAGAGAGTTTTGTTTTATTTGTTTAAATTCGTAATTTGTTTAATTTTTTTTTTAAAAAATTCATATTTTGTTGGTTTTAATCAATTTTTTTTTTATTCATATTGAATTAATTCGTAGTTGGGTAATTTTTTTAATTAGTTTGAGTTCGTAATTTGTTTTGTTTAAAGTTGTTTTGAGGTCGTAATTATTTCGTTACTTGCTTCATTAATTCATGCTTTGGTACATTATCTCACTATTTTGAGAATTTGTAATGTGTTCCATTATTCAAGCTAGGGTTTTTTTTCACAATTGGCAAGCTTGTTCTTAAGATTTGCTAATTCGAGCCCAGATTTGTGCGTTTCTTGTTGAATTGTGGAAACTTGTGCTTATGCTTTGTACTGTTTTCTCCATGGCGTTCATGGCTTCGTGTTCTGAGGCCTTTCTGGGGTTGAGATGATCTCGCTCTTTTCTGAATTTGTTTGCTTCTTCATTGATTTGACCTCTCCTCCTTTCACATGAGACACGTTAGGATTGTTTTAGTGGGTTAAAAATAGCAGGTGCACCTGTTTGTTCACACCAACCTTTCCTCCTCTCATGTGAGACGCATTAGGATTCTTTTAGTCTGTTAAAAATAGCAGGTGTGCCTGTTTGTTCACACAATCATTTTCCTCGTTTCGCATGAGACGCGTTAGGATTGTTTCAGTCGGTTAAAAATAGCAAGTGTGCCTATTTGTTCACACCATCATTTCCACCTTTCGCGTGAGACGTGCTAGGATTGTTTCAGTTTGTTAAAAATAGCAGGTGTGATTGTTTGTTCACACCATCCTTTCCTCCTCTTGCATGAGATGCGTTAGGATTGTTTTAGTCAATTAAAAATAGCAGATGTGTTTGTTTATTCACACCATTCTTTCCTCCTTTCGCGTGAGACGCGCTAGCATTGTTTTAATCGGTTAAAAACAACAGGTGCGCTTGTTTGTTGACACCATCATTTTCTCCTCTCGTGTGAAACGCGTTAAGATTGTTTTCCTCGGTTAAAGACAATAGGTGCGCATGTTTGTTCACACTATCCTTTCCTCCTTTCGTGTGAGACGCGTTAGGATTGTTTCAATTGGTTAAAAATAGCAGGTGCGCTTGTTTGTTCACACCATCTTTTCCTCCTCTCATGTGAGACACGTTAGGATTGTTTTAACTTGGTTAAAAACAGCAGGTGCGCCTGTCTGTTCACACCACCTTTCTTCCTTTCGCATGAGACGCGTTAAGATCTCTAGTTCCTCGGTTTAAATCTTGGGTGCGCACAGCGTTTACATTGCCCTCCATCTTCCCTACGTGAGACGTAGGTAGGCTGGTGTTTTTCTTGCACGGGACATGGTTTGGTTTGCACTTTCTTTGTCCCAATGTTTGTTTACTTACCTCTTTCCGTGTGAGATGAGGTTCGAGTTGTTCTGCTTTTGTTCAGGTGTTGCATACCTGCTTTTGCTTATAGCATTGTTTCGTCGCTTGTTATTTACATTCTTGTTTCTTCGCATTGTTTCATTGCTTGATCATAAGTTATGTTTCCCGCATATCATTTTGCATTCCGCCTTTGTACTACACAGGTTTGATTCCTTGCAAAGGGGATATGTAGGCAACCTTCGGGTTCAACTTTTGGCAATTGTATTTTGATTTTTTTTTCTTGCCCAAGTCTTATGGCCTCGTCAAATAGGTCGTCTTTGGGCTTTGACATTCATTTACGTCATTCCATAACTTCGAGTTCTATCAAAGAGGGGCAACTGTAGACACCCCATTTTTGTTCGCTTGCAAGACTTGGACGCTTTGTCCTCGACACTCGATGATGAAGTTGTGTTGATTGTGACTAGAATTCTCAACAAAGGAATGTAAGCTTGTGCTCCAAAACCAATTCCAGAACATTCATATTCATACTGTTCTTACCCCAGAAATTCATTTTTGACCATTGTGCAACCCTACACTGAGTTTAAAACAGTGGAATAGGGGAGAGCATTGGGAGCCGACCATAGCTATTGGGAGCCGGCTGGCTCTCGATAGCGAGAAATATTGTTCTGGGCAGGAATAGGCCAGTTATCCATTTTTAAAGATATTTATGATCTATTTTTGCTCAAATTCTATAAATACGAGCCTATATCTCAGTGTTAGAGGTTGGAAAAATTTCAAAGAAGCAAACTAACCCTTGAGAGTTCCTTTTTCTTATGCCAGCCAACTTTGAGATATTTGATCATCCTTATACTATATCTATATACCATACACAACCTTGGAGCCATAACTTAGAACCTTGGTTGAGCTTTGTGAGTGACAATTCAAGCTTGAGAGTGTGCTTGGACCAAGTTTGGTTCACATAAAAGAGTTTACCTTGTTCAAGAGGTATAAGCTCACCACCTTTGTATTTCTTTCATTTATGTCTTTCTTTGTTTAATTCTTGTGTTTTTGTATTGTTTTGATCCTATTTCAAGTGTTGGAACTTAGGTTTGAATAGTTACCAAAGGGTAGAAAGGGTTAACACCTTTTCTTACACTCTACTTCATAGCTCACACCCTTGTTTTACACTCTTTTCTTTGCCTTTTAACTGATTTCCAGAGTTTTAAAAAGGCTAAAAAAACATGGTTTAAGGTCTCAAAAAATGGAGAGGTAGCCACCTCTCCTTGCTTATGTTCACTAGCCTTGCTTTGCCTTGTTCTTTCCTACCTTTTTATGCTCTTTAACATGATTTTTAGCCACAGTTTTTAGCATATTAGGGGCTGTTTTAGGGCTATTGTAATTTATTTAATTAGTGTATGCTTTGAATATCTAGCTTATTGCATTATAAGTCTTCACATCTAGCTTGTTGTGTTGTGTTATATATGCTTTGATAGCTTTTCTTTGTTTAATTTTCATGTTGAAGAGTCTCATTCTAATAATTGATCCCGCAATCATTTCTGCCACCTCCCTTTTTTCTTCTTTTTCTTTTTTTTTTGTTTGAGAGTCACTTCAACCGATTGATGGTTATTCAAGGCATGTGAAGAGACCTATGCCCAATGGCTTAATCTCTACGGAGGTTCATCATCAAGGCATAGGCTCTCTTTCATGCCAAGAATCACTTATCGTTTGATGTTTCTTCTCATTTAGTGGACTTAAACATCATTTTGGACAAATTGATTAAAGAATGGAAAGCACTAATAAAATAGGCTTAAAATGAACAAAACCGACATAAAGAAAATGTTTAGAGTTGGTTGGATTTGGCCGGACGTTATGCCAAGTCCATCGTTCCGAGAATTGTCACGTATCAATCCATGATACATTGATAAAACTTAGAGCATGTCTACTTCCCTCTTTGAGTCTTCATGATAGGAGGGAATGGTGGTTTTTCATCACATTTATCAATTTTGTCCAAACATGCTCGGGATTATCAAGCCATCAACTTGTGCTAATTGATAGTTTCGAATGTGAATTTGTTCTTCTCTTGGATTTCACATGACAGAGAGGGGCAAAAGGGACAAACAGGGCCTAGAAAGGCTCTGTCTGCACTGTTCTCTCCTCAGAGAACAAAACATATTTTGGCAAAAAACTTGGAGCCGGCCAGCACTGTTTTGGCCCGGTCGGATCACACTTGGAGCCAGCCGGCTCCCAATGTTTGGTAAACAGTGATATTTTTGTAAAAACAGAGTACACTGGCCAAAGGTGAGGCAGAGCAATTTGTGCAGATAGAGCAACTTCTGGGCACTTTGCATACGATCATTGTGTCTCATGGTTGCCTAGGTTACTATTCTCATTAGTTTTGTTGTAATTGTTGTAAATAATTCCTATTGTTGTACTATCCTTGTTGCAATTATTATTTATATAATGCCTTTCTTGTAATAAATTAGATAGTTAGCTTAGTGACCCTTAGAAGTCAATTAGCTTAGCTAGGTAGTAGTTAGCTAGTTTAAATTCATTTATTTGAATTTGTAATAATTAGTTAATTCGAACATTTGGACACTTATTTGGACCCTCTTGTATAAGGGCAAATGTGTAGTAATGGTGTATGTTTTCCAACCCCCATTTCTTTCTTCCTTTTATTTATCCGCTTATAATGGTAATGTAGAGCATCACGTTTACTTAGCATTCTCAAGTTTGCATGCACTTGTTTCATATACATTTGGGTTCGGCTCATCATACTAACCAATGTCAATTTCAATTTCATTGTTTGAATACATGATTTATCGCATGTCTTGAATTGAATCATATACCATGCTCATAGCCAAGCCTATTAAAAATTGCATAAATGTGTGCGTTGCATTAGTCACATTGTATCGTTTAGGAACATGCATATTTTCTAATCATTTTTCTTTATTTGGGTTGCCCTGGAGTACTAGGTGAGTGTTTATTGCTTTAGCATATTGCATAAGTGTGATTGTTTCCATGCCAAACATAATACCATGAGGCTAATTGCTTAAGTAATATAACTCTTTGAATGCCTATGGATGAAGGCTAATTGCTAAAATTGGGATGCATTGATTAATGTACATACAAACTCACATTTTCAAGTGACAGGGTATCAAAAATAATTTTCAAACAAACACGAAATCAAAATGTTCCAACTTTTACAAAGTAATCTATACTTGTGTGCATATCTAATAATTGGAACAAGATCATATAATGTAAATAAAAATCACATCATGATTAGTAGAGGCCGATCTTTGATCGGGTGAGAGGGGTGCTCAATTCATGATCTTCCCCTCTCATACCTAAGCTCCCGAACCGAGACACTTTGGTGATGACGGATAAGTGGCCTTTGGCACGACTCACGGGTTTTTTAAATTTTTCAAAAATATTTAGGTGACGACTTTGTAATCTGAAAAAGCAGTCCATTTTTGGCAGTATGGTCAAGTACACCGAACTGAAGCTCAATGGCAATATTAGAATAATATATAAACTACAAAGTTCCCATCACCCTTATAGGGAAACGAAGGACCAATAGAAGGGAATCATAAATTTCTCTTCAAGAATACAAAGCAACTTATGGTCCAAGGTCAAAGGATACAAGATAAATCTCCATTTCGGTTTCTCGAACCACATTGTCATTATACTCTCGGAATATGCATCTATATCTCGGGTCTTCACAATTTATAACGTTTAGATGAGGGTAACTTTAAAAATTAACACTAATTACTCTCGGTGGACCAACAACAAATTTCCATGTTCAAATTATAGTTGCATCAACTATCTCAAAATAGCTAGCCACAATCTCTATTGAATCATAACATTCTCACAATTTCATCAAAAATCAATTTCTCTAGGGTCACTAATTTGTTAACACAATTACTTATCATCTTGGTAAGCATCCATCTACTACACTCAATTATATTAACAAACAACTCCAAAACAATTGACCCTACTAGTTCCAAAGGCATTCAAAACTAGCCTACATATCCTTATCTTCAATACTCATAACACAATTTCATAGGTCACTATTTTCCATCACTAGAAATTTAATCACACAGTGCAATTTAAATCATATTCATTCTCGTCCCAAAATTCTTTACCTACTTCGTTCACCTAGAACTTGTTACAAGATTCTGAACTAGATAAGTTCTCTGAAAAAAGCATCTCTTACTACACCCTACAATTTCTTTCAGGTTAAGAACACACATATTTCTAAATACATACCAAAATAATTGACTTAAGGCCTAACACAATTCTCATAAATAGTCAATCAAACAATCAGAGCTTTCCAACCACAATTAACTTAGTCCATCCCAAAGAAATTTAGAACTAGCTTTTACTTATTCTGACATCATCACTCTAGGAAATTTTACTTTAAGTCGCTCCACTTATCATTAAAGCCTCAATATTGTACTATTACTCTAATTTCTACTAGCTTTACCTTCAAAATCCTTTAGATGGCTCACTTTCACAATTTGACGTAAGGCTTCAGAAATAGTTACTCCTCATAATGGCAAATCATTTACTGTGCATCATAGTCTCCACCATTTGATGGTCACACAAACACCCATAATTCTACAAAACCATTTAGCTTATGATCCAATGTAAATTCTAAATCATATTGACCAATCAATCTGGCCCTTGTAGTCTATCTTACCTATTTTTCTAGGGAGAAACATCCTTAAGATAGAGACAAAATCAACTCATCGTTTAATACTCTGCACAAATTCCCACACGTCGTATTTGAGTTAAACATGAATCTATACATGTATCTACACCACATAAGGCAAACCACATAAGCACATAGTCGCATAGAGCACATACAGATCACTTTTCTAAGATATCAACTTGTTCCACAACGCTCAAAGACTTCCAAGTGGAAAAAGCATTAATCAAGTGCCTTTCCAAAAGGATTTCGATGAATACAATAGGCGCAAGTTGTATCCTAGAATCTTAACCCCATACCCACATAGCCACATAAACACGCAAAGCATGCAAATCACATAAGCACCCCATCCTAGCCTAGTAAACCTATTGTGACCAACGTCACTTCCCACGAGGCCAAGGTATTGAAACTTCGTTAGCTCTGATGCTAATCTGTACCGCCTCGGGAAAACACCTCCCAAATCCTTTTCCCTTATCTTAATCTGCATAGATACAACCAGTAGATAAAGAAATAATAATATAATTCCATAACACTTCTTTCCCATTGAATATTCCCAAAATATTCAATACAGTCTGCTTACATCCAGAGTTAAAAGGAAACAGTTCCATAACTATGAACTTATGCCAAAGAGAGAAATCAAAAAAGGAAAAAAAAAAAAAAAAACTACAACACTCTATCAAAAGTGTCCATGATTTAAAAATAAAATCCTTCACATTTACACAAAATAGCCCCAAGGCTTCGACATAAAACATCAAATGACTGAGCATTCACACATCATCCAAATTGCTTTCCATAGTAAATCATTTAGATGGCTCATCAACTTCATTTCCTGAAAATGGTTCGTTTTTGGGGTGAGAATGCTCAGTAGGAAGTATATTTAACAAATTATATGATTAATTGAAATACACATGATCATGCAATGCAAACATTTGATAAATTTTATTATGTATGCATATGAATACCTTTATGCATGAGTAAGAAATGAGCAAATGTTAAGGTTAAATAAGCATTTCCTGATTTTTCAAGGGAGGTAAATATACTATGACATTTCGAGTAAGAGCCGTAATTCAAAATACATACATAGATATAGATTTTTTATACTAAAAATAGTCCCACATTTGTCGACTCTAGAAATGCCAGGGCGATGGGTATCCAAAAACATTTTTCCCTACCGCATTTGCTAACTCCATAAATGGCGGGGCCGTGGACATCCAAAACCATGTTTTTCCACATTTTCCGATTCCTGAAACAACGGGATCGTAGACACCCAAAAACATTTTCCTACATTTATCCGGCTGTATGCGCAGACAGGGCAATTGGGCACCTTGACTCCCCCCGCGGGTACCAAATACAGGACACAACTCAAAACCACCCAACTCACTACCCGGACTCATAGATTATTTACCCCCTTTCAACTTTCTACTATTCAAATCATCATTGTGTTATAAAAGAAATTTAATAATGCATATGATGCATGAACTTGTAAATTCTCATTTTCCCCTAAAACGATTTCAATGCATAATAATTCAATAATTCCCATGTCAACTATGAGAAGATTTAATTCATAACCATCATCATCCAGTTTTGGTGTAAAAGTCTTAAAGTCTAACTTTTCAACATCAAAGTCAAGTAAATACACTTAATTTTAGGTTCTAGAGGCCAATTGGGCAAAACCTTCTTTTACTCTTCCAGCCATTCATATACATTAGTATCACAACAATCCAATAATTCATATTTCAACCTCAAAGTTGAATAAACATGCCCAATTTCATGTTTTAGAAATCAATTGAGCAAAACCCCTCTTCATTAAACAAGTTTCAAAAACTAGGGTTTGTAGAAAATTAGGGGTTTTCTCTCTTTCATGAATTGGAGACTAATTCCCATCATCAACAACACTAATCCTCAATAATAGACATACTTCCATCCATAATCATGAATTATTGTCCACATCCTTCCAAATCATTTATTAGCAAACACATTCTATACATTTATACACATATACATATATATATATATATATATATATGTATCTACAAAGGTGAATATCTAATGAAATTACCACATGTGGGTCTCAAATTAAGGATATAACAGGTTAAAGATACCCCTATCTCAAGAATGGAAGCTTAAGATAGAAACCCACTTGAAATTTCAACGAAAATGTGAAACAATCGGTAGATATC
Source organism: Camellia sinensis (assembly GCF_004153795.1). NCBI lineage: Eukaryota > Viridiplantae > Streptophyta > Magnoliopsida > Ericales > Theaceae > Camellia > Camellia sinensis. Next base: position 356,128 of record NW_021027753.1, read on the forward strand.
TTGAACTAGACTTATTCTTCAATTTTCTCAAAGGATCTAGGGTGGATTTGGGGGAAAAACTGGAGAAATCAAGTGTTTGGAGCTCTAGGGTTTTGGGTATGAAGGAGAGGGAGAGAAGAGATAAAGAAAGAATAATGATTTTGGGCTAAAAACTCACTTAAAAGTACTTAATATCGAACAAACCGCTCAAGTGGTTAAAGCTTGGCTCGAGCAGTGAAAAGAAGCTCCAAGAATCTTTGGAATTCATGCAGGTTGCTCGAGCGATCAAAAGTTCACTCAAGCAAACTTGCTTCCAACACGGGTATTCAAATTTCAAACAGGCATAACTCCTTTGTCCGAACTCCGTTTTAGGTCATTCTTGTGTCAAAATCGAAGCCTCGAAAACAAGCTTTCTAATGGTTCTAAACTCACATCTAAATTCAAAGTTTTGAAAGAGAAAAAGGCAAAAGAGTGAAGACTACTCATGGGACAATTATCTGAATCAATGTTTTTAGTTCAATCTTACTTTACCATTATGATACCACCTCAATCAATATCCGAAAATGAACCAAAAAGGCTCCAAGTACAATAATAATATTGTGAAGAGCAATCCCACTAGTCCAAGATGTACAAAGTGTTACAGAACCGAGCACGGGTGTGAGGTTAGTTTGGGCTTGTGTGAGCCAGCCTAGTACTTATCTTTTTGGGCCAAAAATATTTGAATTTCATTTTTTTCTAAATTAAATTCTTTTCGTTTGGAATTTAAATTTCTATTTGAAATTCAAATTAAATTCCAAAATGACCACAATGTTTCTAAATGTTGGCAGTTTGGCCCGACACACTTTTCTAGCTTTTCCTTCCAACCCAAATACGTTCCATACCTGTTCAATTCTATTATGAACAACCACTAATTCTTCTATAAATAGGCAGTCTTGCATTTGTTCATTCCATTCATTCTTTTTGTTTGCATATTTTATGCATTTCTTTTGTAAGAGAGAGTATACACTGAGTGTGTTCGTTGAACAATTAGTGTGTAGTGTTGCTACTAACTGTTGTCGAACATTTTATCCAAGGAGATAGACATCCGTATTCTGAAAGCACAATGGAGAAGACAAATCTGTCTTAAGGAAATAGTATCAAATGCTGGACTTGATCGATTTTTTGGAAAAATAATACTGTAAGTATTTTAATATGTTTTTCCTTGTTTCATTTTTTTCTCTTTCTAGATTCTTTTTTGTTTCAATAATAAAACAGATTCTGTTTTTCTGTATTTTTATTTTGTACATTCGGTTTTGGTGTTTCGTACTTGAACAAAATTTCTTCTTTCCTAATCTATTCTTCGAATTCAGTGAAGATTGACTAACAATCTTAAGATAGATTTATTTATTTATTTATTTATTATTATTATTATGATTATTATTATTATTATTATTATTATTATTATTATTATTATTATTAAGACTAGTTTTCATTGTATTCAAAATTCTGATTTTATTTCAAATCGGTATTTTATCTTTTGGTTTTTGTAACTAGAACATTGTATTGATTTTAATTTGTTTTTCTGATTTTTGTAATCAGAATTGATGGCTACTGAAACTAGTACACTAAATCCGGTAGTTACACTAACACCAGTGATTACCCAGAACCCTGTTCAAGTTCCTGTGGCTTCTATGAATCATGGAGGGAAACTAGAAAATTTTAATGGTATAGAGTTTAGGAGATGGCAGCAAAAGATGTTTTTCTATCTTACAACTCTTAATCTTGCCTGGTTTCTCCATGAAGATGCTCCAGTGCTTAAAGAGGATAAAAGTGATCGGCAAGTTATTGCCGCAGTGGACGATTGGAAGCATTTTGATTTTCTTTGTAGGAATTACATCCTGAATGGCTTGGACAACATGTTGTATAATGTTTATAGTCCTCTTAAAACAACAAATGATGCAGGCACGAAGAAATTCATTGTTAGCAAATTTATGGACTTTGTAATGATTGATTCTAAGACGGTTATTAGCCAAGTGCAAAGTCTCCAACTTATCTTGCATGATATTCATACAGAAGGTATGTCTTTAAGTGAATCATTCAGAGTTGCTACAATTGTGGAAAAATTACTGCCTGCTTGGAAAGAGTTCAAGAACTATATTAAGCATACGCGCAAAGAAATGACATTGGAGGAACTCACTGTCCAATTGAGGATTGAAGAGGATAACTGGAATGCTGAAAAGAGGAGTTGTAAAAATCCCATTAAGTCCAAGGCTAATGTAGTGGAACAAGTGCACAAACCACATAACAACAAGAGGAAGTGTGCTGGAGATGGTCCTAAACAAGGCGACAATAATGACAATAAAAAATTCAAAGGAAAATGCTATAACAGTGGCAAGATTGGACATTGTGCCTCTGATTGTCGGCGCCCTAAGAAGGATCGTAGAAGTACAAGCAAAAAGATTGCCAATCAAGCCAATGTGACTGAACTAGATTGCATCTCTGAAGGGGTAAATGACATCAATCTCTCTGTTTGGTGTTTGAGGCTAATTTGATTGGAAATCCCAAGGAGTGGTGGGTCGACATTGGGGCAACTCATCATATTTGTGTAGATAAGAATATGTTCACTTCATATAGTAAGGCTGCCAATAAGGAACAACTATTCATGGAAAATTCTTCTACTTTTGCAGTGGTTGGACAAGGAAATATAATTGAAAATGACATCGGGGAAGGAACTTGCTCTCAACAATGTGCTGCATGCACTACACATTCGCAAGAATTTAGTTTCTGAGTCTTTATTGAGTAAAAATGGTTTTAGGATTGTATTTGAGTCTGATAAATTTGTACTAACTAAAAGTGGTATGCATGGGTAAAAAGTACATGAGCGATGGGCTCTTTAAGATGTATGTAATGACTGTTGTACTAATTTTTTCTATTAATAAGATTAACACAGCTTCTGCTTATATTCTTGAGTCTAATTTATGGCATGGTAGGTTAGGACGCGTAAATTTTGATGCTTTGCATAGACTAATTGGATTGGATTATATACCAAAATTTCAAATTGATCCTAATCATAAATGTAAAGTATGTGTAGAAGTTAAACTAACTAAGGTGCCATTTAAATCGGTTGAAAGAAAAATCGAACCTCTAGAATTAATTCATACTGATGTATGTGATCTCAAATTTGTTCAAACTAGAGGAGGCAAAAAGTGTTTCATAATATTTATTGATGATTGCACAAGATATTGTTATGTATACTTAGAAGTAAAGATGAAGCCTTAGAAATGTTTAAACTTTACAAAACTAGAATTGAAAATCAACTGGGTAAAACCATTAAAATGGTTAGAAGTGATGGGGGTGGTAAATATGATGAACCTTTAAATGAATTTTGTGCATAACATGACATTATTCATCAAACTACAGCCCCATATTCTCCTCAGCAAAATGGAATTACGGAAAGAAAAAATAGAACCCTTAAAGAAATGATGAATGCTATGTTACTAAGTTTAGGCTTACCACAAAATTTGTGGGCGAAAGCAATATTATATGCTATTTATGTTCTTAACAAAATACCCCATAAGAAAACAAATAGCACTCCATATTGTAGCTCGACTTTTCGTGCCCCCTTTCAGAAGACGAATAAGCCCTACAATATCTCTCGCAGTTTTGAATCTGATCTCACAAGTGCAATGTGAAATAGATAAATCCCAAAGAGTCCAAATCCGGAAAATCTTTTGGAAAAATCGATTTTGAATCAAATTGCCAAAAATGGACAACTTTGCCAGATATATAGTCGCCACCTAAATATTTTTGGAAAAATTTAGAAAACCCATGACTCGTGCCAAAGGCCATGTGTCCGTCATTACCAAGATCGTCTCGGCTCGAGAACTTAGGTACGAAAGGGAAAGGTCATGAATTGAGCACCCCCGCTCGCCCGATCAAAGATCGGCCCCTACTAATCATGATGTAAATCTTATTTACATTATATGCTCTTATTTCAATTATTAGGCTAGCATTACTATGTGATGCGCACACACACACAAGTATAGACGAGCTTGCAAAAATTGGAACACTTGATTTCATGTTTGTTTTGAAAAGAGTTTGTAAATGTGCCACTCGAAAAAAATGGGCTTAAATGTACATTAATCAAACCATCCCAATTCAAGCATCTAGCCTTCATCCATAGGTGTAGACACCCCATTTTTGACCGTCCTCGAGACTTGGTTGTGCTTGCAGGTACACCTAACAACTAGTTCGATTGCTCGCTGAGTACTCGACTGTCACGGCGGAACGTCACCGATTCGAGCTTCCCGGACCCTGTATCCTTTCTGCTTTTTTTTGGGACCTTGACTAGGTCCCTTCAAATTGACCTTCTTGGTGCACTGCCGGCCATGGCATGGAACTGCCGGCCATTGCCTTGTTCCTGCTGGCCATTGGTGATGCCCTGCCGGCCATCAGTGAGCCACTGCTGGCCATTGATGATGGCCGGCACCCCCCCTGTCTCAGCTAGTTTTCCTCCAGATCTTTTGAGCCAGCTGGTTTTTTGTTTGCTCCCCTCCATACACGTGTATGGAGGGATGAAGCCCTTGTAAAGCTTCTTGAAGAAGCTTTGGCTTTGCATTTCTCTATATAACCAAGAGACCTCCCTATTTGCCAGAGGTTCTGAGTTTTGGAGAGCAAAAACTCCCTTTTTCTCTATATTGTTTGTGTTTAATGCTTTGAAGTTGGATTTCCTTGCATTTTTACACTACAACACCTAGATATACACCCCTACCATTGAACCAAGCTTCTTGGGAGGTCTTCTCGAGGTCTGAAAGCAAGCTTCCACCCCCTGAAATTGCTGGTTTCGAAGAGGGTCTTCAAGGGTAAGCATTTCCCCCATTTTTACACTTTCTTGCACCTTGCTTTATCCCTCCTTGCATATTGATTTAGGCTTTGCTTATAACTAGAAAAAGTCTTATTTTTAAGTGCTTTTTAAGTTTGGCTAAGCTCATTTTTCTATTTGGGGTGTGTAGCCCCCCTGCATGCATTGTTTGGCTTTGTTTTAAGCCATATCTTGAGGCCTCTGAGCTAGCCTTAGTTTGGCCTTCCTACCACTAAAATCCAGTGGGATTTTGATGGTAGAGGTGAGGTTTTGAGGTCCTAAATTAGAGGGGGTAGTCCCCTCTCTTTGTGTTCCTCTTTGCTTGCATTTTTCGCCTTCCAAAGGACCATCCTTCTATGTATTTTTGAGGCTTGGTTCAGGCCTATTTTTGTGACTTTTAGGACCTGCCTTGGCCCTGTCCATGGCTGGTTTGGTCATATTTTGCATGCATATAGTATGTGTAGTGTAACTCCATCCATAGCTCATCAAAGTAGCATGCGTGCTTAGCTTGTGTTGAGTCCATTTCAGTGCGTTTTTGGTGATGTTTTACCATGCCATAAACCTGTTTTGGGTTGGTTTTGTTACTCCATGCTTTCATGATGCACTTGTAGTGTAAATCCCCTAAACTAGCTTCATATGCTCCATGCCATGCCATGCCATTTTAGCTTGTTTGGTTTACATTCCAGCTTGTATTTGGTCATCATTTGGCATGATATGACCCTATCCATAGTTGGTTTGATCATCCTTTGCACGCTCCATATAGGTGTAGAACAAATCATGTTTACTAGCCCTTTATGCATGATGTTTTGACTCATCATACTAGCATATTTTGGCTTTGCTCAAACTTGATTTTATGCTTATTTTGAAGTGTTCTAGGACTGTTTTAGGCTGCCATGTCCATACCACTCATGCTTTGTATAGCTATAGTGTAAATGCTTAGGCTAGTCTTGGGTTTTGAGGCCCCTACCATGCCATACATGTGATGTTTGCATACCTTGCCCTCATTCCACATACTATTTCAGTCCATGAAATATTGTTGTTCACTCGCATTTGACATGCCTTGAATGCTTTGTATAGCTTGTGCTTTATGCTTCAAGAATGGATTTTTGCGCATGCCGCTTAGCCTAAGCCTTTGGCTCATCATTTCAGTACATTTTGGGTCCTAATATACCATGATGTAACTCTGTTTTTGGTTGTCCAAGAAGCAAGGATCCTGGTTTTCATAGGTGTAATGCATTGCCTCTTTTGTAGCCTTTCATGTCCTATGTTTTAGCATTGCATGCTAGCTTGCTTTGGCCTACTTCCATACATGTTTTAGTCTCATATCAGTATGTACTAGGACTATTTCGGGTTGCCCTTGTCATATCCTTCATGCTTCGTATAGCTGCCAGTGTAATTGGCCTTGGAAGCTTGTGTTTCAGTGATTCATGCATGCTATCCTTGAGCTATTAGATGATTTGGCAATCGTTTATCATCTCATTTAGTGCCTCTAGTGTTGTTACACTTCCACATTGTCACTTCTTAGGCATTTTTGAGAGTTACACCCTTTTAGGCCCCTTCGATGACCTTTTGCATTTCATGCTTAAGCGTGTTGTATGGCTTAATTCATTGCTTTGGCTATTGATTGGGACCTAGTTGAGAGCCGTTCATCTTTGCTTTAAGCCTATCTACCAATTGTGGCATGCTTGTTTCATTCCGTATGTTGTCGCATACTTGTTTAGCTTTGCATTACCTTGCATGCTCACATGCTCATTTTGATTTTGTCATTTGTCCAAGGTCATCACCTAACATCATGCTTATATGCTTGTTGGCTGCTTGGTTTAGTTGCATGTTTGCACATTTAGGTCATGTTGCATGTTGCCATGCTTATGTGTTGCAATGCTTGGTTAAATGTTAATCCGAGCACGAGGAATAGGGGCATTTCTACTTCAAGTGATGGAACGTGTCTCATTCTCGTCGCGAAGCTCTCGATGATTCATGATTGAGTTCTAGGCTTTACTTGCTTTATTTGTGCATTCATTTTCATATTGATTGGCATAAGTTGGATCTGTGGCCATCATGCATCGGGATGCGTGATTGATGGTCGCGGATCCAACTAGGCCTCTCCCTTGACGTCTTAAGGTGATTTGGAGTGCCACGGTGCGTACATACTCTTAAGGAACCCTCTATTTTCTATTTTTTGTGCTTCGTTGCAGTTTGGTGTCACAACACACCAGTGGCCGACAGCCAGCCACTGATGGCCGGCAAAGGGCACCTTGGCTGGCAGTGTCCTTCCATGGCCGGCGCACTGGTGACTTCCCCTGCATGTTTTGGTAAGGTCCAGCACAAGCGCTGGAAGACACCCTGCAAACGGACCCTCTAAAGAGCAACCGGAAGGCGTTTCGAGGCGAAGAACCGAAGCGAGCATACATGCCTCCCTTCTTCAAATAAGAGCTGGAATATACCGTTTACTGCTTTCCCCACCTGCTTGTTGTCATCATTAATTAGTTAATTGATCGTTAATTAATTAAGTGTGTAATAATTAGTTGTGGCTAGTTATTCAATTTGGTTCTGTAATAATTAAGTAGCTTGTTAGCTAGTTAATTAGGTGGCTTGTATTATTTATTCGGTCCTTCCGAGTGATGGCAAATTTGTGAAATAAGTGTGGGTGCCTGTGTGCATGTCTTCCAACCCCATTTCTTCTCCCTTTTATTTAATCGCTTATAATGGTAGATTTAGGGCATTTTCAATTAGACTACCTTATGGTTTGCAATGCGTGCATTCATTCATCTGTTATTGCATGCACCGGGCTCGGCGCATCATACTAACTGCATAGTATTCAAATCATACTTGAATACGTGTTATCTGTTGCATTTCACATGCCGTCCTGGATTAGCTGAGCCTTTCTAGACTGCATTCTGTATGTGATACATTGGCACTTAAACATGGACTGGATCATGCATGATTGCTAACGAGTTCTCTTTTTGGCGCGGAGTACGTGTAAGCATTTATGCTTTAGCATCTTGCATGAGTGTGATTGTTAGCATGACAGCATGCTTACCTGATGCTATATGCTTATATGATATAACCTGCCTGAATGCCTTGGGTGAAAGTTGGATACTTGATTGGGAATAATTCATTGAAATCCGCATTTTAGCCTACTTGCGAGTAGCAAACTTCAAACATTTCCAAACAAATGGATATCAATGCTTTGTTTCAAATTAGGCGATCTAGTCTATACTTGTATGTCGTGCGCATCACGTAGTAAATCTAGGCTAATAACCGGAATAAGAATTGCATAATGTTTTCAACTAGATATCATGTTAGTAGAGCCGATCTTTGATCGGGCGAGCGGGGTGCTCACGAAGTGACCTTCCCCAATCGTACCAAGTTCCGAGCCGAGGCAACTTTGGTGATGAGGACACTTGGCCTTAGGCAACGAGTCAGGGTTTTCCTATATTTCCCAAAATAAAAATATTTAAGTGGCGACTTGTATCTGGAAAAGCAGTCCATGCTTGGCACTTCTTTCAACAAATCTGTTTTTCAAAATGATTTGCCAGATTTGGACTCTTTGATGATTCATCGGTCTTGCATTGCACTCTGCGAGATTAGATACAGGACCGTGACTTTGAGTCCTGAACTGTAGTGAACCCATATGAACAAAACGGGGGGATTTCCCTCCCGGGGCGTTCGGGGACGTCTATAGTTTCTGGCGACTCTGCTGGGGAGTTTGGAGAACTTGACTCGAACTCATGATATCTGGTTTTGATTACACTTATCTGTTTCTTTGCATTGCATGTGCATTGGTATGCCTAGGACACCGTGTTTGCCATATGCTATTCCTGAACGGTTTGCCGGAGGCTCGCTTCGAGAAGTGTGCCATAAGGCTGACCGATTGTGGGCTCTGCCATGACGGGAACACAAACCCCGGTTTTACCGGGGCACCCCTTTTGACCATTCAACCTAGTGCATATTCGGAATCCATAGTGACCATTCCAAGCGAGGACAGGTTACTTACCCGAGTTTAGGTTGTTTGAAACCGCTGCGTGCGTAGTGAAACCCTAGCTCCAGACAAAATAGGACAGGGAAACCCTACCCCAACATAGGGGTGTTTTGGCTCTCACTTGTTTGTTATGTGCTTTAGAGTTTGCCTCTACAGGGAATACACGTATTAGTTTGTAAATCTGAGAACCAGGCTTGAGGGCACCACTATCAGTATCTGGGAATCAGTTATATCTGCGGGTATCAGATTCAGTTTTGGGGCAGCGACTTTGCAGAACAGTGATCAGTAGTAGAGTACAGTGATTCAACTATGCTTATATCTGTTTTGCTTGGGCTGAAATGCTGTGTGTTTTCTCTTTCAGGGGGGGTTTAGAGAATTAGTTCAGAATAGTTAGTGTTCCCCCTTGCTGAGGCAAGACAGGTATCTGATCCGTCAATCACCAGTTGCATCACCTCCGTTCAGTTCAGCGGATCTATGATGACGCAAAATCCAGAGGAAATCGTGGTTATGGCAACTGCATTAGACCAAGGAATCATCCTGCAAAGCGAGACCAATGTTGATGTACCACATTCACCCAGGTCGCCTGCTGTGCGCCCGATCTGGGAGCCCCAGTTGTTTCAGGCCCGTGAACCTACCACGTTTGAATTAATGGGAATGACTGGTGACCTTCAGAGGTCCGTGGCGGATCTCGCTTACGGAATGTCAGCTTCGCCACCAACTGCATCATATGCCGGAAATCTTGTACCGCAGGAGCCCCCGCTACTGGGGCGAATTGTGATCGAGCTCAGTCAACCTGAGGTTGTCCCAAGCTATTGCAATGACATGTCAACAACAACCCAAAGCCTTGATCAGGCTGAGGCCAGAGGTAAGAACAAAATGAAGGCAGACACTAATCCCATTGAACAACTGCTGTGGGCAGTCGAGGCTTTGAAAGCCGGGGGGATGAATAAGTAGTAGGTATTCACAGTTATGGCCAAGACTGTAGATGATGCTTTCCCCACTCCAACCGACGGCAGTTCAAGCCAGACGAAAAACCGGGATAAGCCCCGTCATGCCAGAACAGTTCTTTCCACTCATAACCCTGCACCTGGAAGAGATCAGAAAGCCAAGGCAGTGCCTGCCGACCCTTTCGCTAGTACGTCTAGCAAGAATCCACAGACTTCGAAGTATTTGCCCCGAGGGCGCAGACTCTTTCACGCCCTCTACATGCCTCTGTCTAAGGCACTTCAAATCCTGGCTGAAAAGGGGCATCTTAAACCCCTCGAGCA
>NW_021027754.1:0-127375 GCF_004153795.1 Camellia sinensis
GATGGGTTTAGTACCGTAACCGGCCAGTAATCCGAGATTACCGAAGGTCTGCTTAACAGTAAAACAATAATACAGAGTATAGGGACTGGCGGAAGCCAATACAGTAATTAAAATATGTCCAATGAGCTGTGACAGTCTGTATGCAAAAAGACTTTTTATATATATACACACATACAATCAGTACCAAAACAATATGTACAATATATATACAATCATTCAGGATAGGGACTTAATCCCTATTTAAAATAGTACAGTACAAAAACATTCAGTCTATACAGAACATAACTAAGAAGAGGAAAATCTAAAACACCCCAAAAGCTCTAGCTTGACAGGCTTGGAACCTCGCAGTGAGGCATAGTGGTTGGCTTTGACAAAAGGGAGTCTAACCCACGCTCCTAACTCCGGTCTGGTGCCTGAACATCTACATATATATATGAGCAGTGAGCTAAAGCCTAGTGAATAACATAATGTGTAAAAAGGTTAAGAATGCATGTCCTTTCAGTATTGAAACACAGTCAATTGATTCAGTGTATTAGTCATTCAGTCATATGTGGTACATCCAATAGCAAAACAGTACAGTAGGTCTTATAGACCGAACAGTCAGTTGATGGCCATCATATCAGTAAACAGTAATGGTTCCGACATGGGAACCGACAGAGATCTCTGTGGCAGTAGCAGTACAGTACAGTAACAGTAGGTTGCTATGAATGCCACGAATACAGTTCACAAATAGGACATCATTCATTCAGTAACAGTATCATTTCAGAAAACAGTACAGTTCAGTTGTTCAGAAGATAATCACTATTGAATATATCTTTACAACATTGTTACTCACAGAGTTCTAGGCTACAGATAAGCTAGAGCGTCTCCGGAATGCCAACCCTACATAGTTACAGATTGAACACACGCTAAGCTACACAATTGGGAAAAATAATAACTTAATCCCTAATTTGACTCGGTATGGTTCTGCATCAATATCCTCATTAAGATGCCTTAAACTAGGCCTAAGAATGCCTAGAATGAAATGAGGATGCAAAGATGCCCTTTAAAAACATTTTTAGAAAACAGAGGTCCCGCTCGAGCGTGGGTTTACCCGCTCGAGCGTACAGGCAAACAAAATACTCTGCTCGAGCGCGAGTTACCCGCTCGAGTGTACTGTAAAACAAGCCAAAAGTACTGGATGTGTGAAAATCACGCTCAATTGGGCGCTCAATACCCGCTCGAGCGTGTGACACAAGTCATCGCTCGAGCGTCCAATACCCCGCTTGAGCAGACTGTAAAACAGTGTAAAGTGCTGGATGCACGAATTTTACACTCGAGCGCCAGTCACTCCGCTCGAGCGTGAGTCCAAAATCTGGAATTTCCAGATTTGAACCTCAAGCTCAAAAACAAGTTTCAATGTACCAAATTCGATCCTTTTGGGCTAATTTTCTGGAAAACACTTCAAAACTCATAATATAACATGTTTCAAAGATCAATTTGAGAAATCAAGGCCCAAAGGTAGTTCAATTAAACTCAGTTTCAAACCAATTTCCAAGAACATGACCTCAATGCAACATGCATGAGTTAAATCAACTTTAAAGCTTCAAATACATGCTCAAGTGAGTCAATTTCTTCAAAGACAAGATGAATTCATGGATTTTAACACAAACATGAACATGCATGCAAGATTCCCATGAAATCCAACCTCCAAACTCAACAATGTAAACACGCATGCATGATTTGAGTTACAATACAACATACTAGAGCCAATTCTAGACTTAGCTCTCTAAACTACCATGATCCATGCTAGATACAACTTAGATACACAATTAAGAGAGTGATTTCTCTACCTTATGTCTTCAATTCAAGTGCAGAAGTACAAATATGCAAGAATCCCTGCAATTTCTCTCAATCTCCAAGCCAATTCTCAAGAACTCAAGATTTTCTCCTACTCTCTCTCTCTCTAGTCGGTTGTGACTCTCAAAATTGGCTGATGAAATGTTTAGTCAAGAGTGTATGAAGTGGAGAGGAGTTGCCTAGATTAATCGACTAGGTAGCAAATTGGTAAATAGGGCCAACTCTTGTAATCTAGTTTATTTTAATCTAATTTAATCATACCAAATCGCATTTTAAATAAATATACCATTAAATCACATAATTTCTAATGATCATAAAACATTAATCAATTTCTGATTCGGCCGCCGATAGGGCCTTCAATTCGCAGTTTAAACACAGAACATGAACAGATAATTCACCAGTCAAACAGAGAGAAATGCAATTAAACTCATATAGTCAATCAATCAGTTCAGACTTTCAGTCAATCAGTCAATTAACATGCTTAGTCTCAGTTTAGCAGTAAACAATGGTGAGGGTTGTCACACTGCCATTTGCTTCTGGAATTCTGTTTTTAATTTTTTTCAATTCAGATGTGGGATGATGGCCCCTACTGTTCTTGATATTTGCCATCTACTAGGATTGTCTCCCATTGGTACCCCCATTAGACCAGATTTTCCTGACTCACCAGTCCCCTTTTCCCTCCCCTCCCTTAACTCATCCTACAGTGACTTTGTCAAGGCCGAGAATAGAAGGGAGGGCCCTATAACTGATAAGAAATTCTTTTTTTTCATATTATATTGGCTTTGTAAATTTATTTTTTGCACTTCTTCTCAAAGAATTATGCCTGAATTTGCCCCTCTTGCCAAAGCTCTTGCCCTACAGAAAAAGGTGGCTTTAGCCCCATATGTTCTAGGTCATGTGTATAGAGCTTGCTCTCTTTTCTGTGAGAAACCCTTAGACACCAATCAAGGAGGTCCATTTTGGATACTTCAGCTTTGGCTTTTTGCTTATTTTGTTGAGCTACAGTCTAAATGCCTTAAATTTTATGAGCCAAGCCTTCTTACTCATGGCATGAGACTAGCCAATGCTTCACTTTATCCTTCTATCTTTGCTTTTTACTTCTCTTTCTTCCACTAACTTCCAGCTTCCTTTCCTTCTTGCAGCTTTCGTCCCTTCGAACCCATTACTATTGGCCCATCTTGGTTGAAGAATTTTCTAAGTGACAGGCTCTGTGCTTCACCTCCTTATAAAGATATATGGGCTTCTATTATAATTCCCAGAGAGCTATTTATTGGGACTATGAACACCAGAGCCTACAAATACATTGCTGAGCCTTATTGTCCTGCTCAATTTGTTAGACAATTTGGCTTCTCACAAGGGGTCCCAATACCTCTCTGCAGTAACACCAATCTGAGCCTTACTAGTAGGGATTTAAAGGTTCGAAGGTCTAGACTAGAAGAGACAATTTTGAAGTTTATACAGGACTTGATCGATTTTGAATGCATCCCTTTCATCCCTCAAGGTAACCCATTGAAGAGGTACCAAAACTGATGAGTGACCAACACGGAAGTATACTTGGTCATTGCTCCTCAAGACTTATTAATGGTACTAGATGTGCCCTAATCCAAACCTAAAGGAGTTGGAGTTGCCACTTCTTCCACTGCTCTTACCACTTCAGTTCCTATGCCTGTCACCACACAGTGTACTCCTACTGTTTCCACTCCTCCTAGAGTTACTCGGGCTGCTTCTAAGAAAGGTAGATACCCTTGTTTCTTTTCATTTTGTCTTTTTTATAATTTAGCCTTATCCTTTGTTCTTCTTTTGTGAAGGTGGTGCGAGTGCTTCACAATGAGACTCTCCTTAAAAGACCCAAGCTTTACATCTCCTCAGGAGCAAACAACAAAAGAAGAAAAGGAAACTCTTGCCTGACCCTGTCAAGGAAGCACCTGAAGTTCAATTGGCAGAAGAAGAAGAAGAAGAAGAAAAAGATGCTTAAGAACAAGAGACACTCTTACAAAGAAAAAAGAGAGTAACTGTCTCTTCTTCTGATTTGGCTCAAGATCCTACTCATGAGACAACTGCCAGAGTAGTAGCAGAGGAACTCACTTCTGAGGAATCTGAATCCCAGATTGAAGAAAGAGAAATTGAGAAGGAACAGCCAGCACCAATACAGAGTAAAAAGAGAAGGAAGATAACCGTCTCCCCTTTTGATTTGGTCGAAGACTTTATTCATGAGACAGCTGCCAAGGTAGTGGAGCAGGAATATTCTAAGGCCATAATTATTTTTGAAAGAGCTGAGAAGAGACGGCAGCATCAATTCTTAAGAGATGAAGCTGCTGCTGCTGACGTAATTCAAAGGGAAACTGCAAGAAGGCAATATATTGCTGAGCACTATTCCCTGCGTAACTCTCCTATTGTTGTTATCACTTCTGAAACAAGTAACTTCTTTCAAGCCTCTACTATTTTTCCTTTGTCAGATTTTAGGTACTGAGGCTTGACATTACTTTGTACTTATTCTTTTGCAGCAACAACTACTGAGCTTGTTCTTCCAATAAGGACTACCTCAGTTTCAGTTGAAGTGGAACAAACTCAAGATATGGAGAACATTCAAATAATTCTGCCACTTCCAGACCCTATATTTTCTATACCCTTCCTAAGGCCAAGTATTCCTGCATCACTTTCTTTTGGCTTAACTTCATATCTTCCTTACTTATCTTTTAACCTATCTCAATTTAATTCTCTTTCGAGTCTTGTTTTTCCTTCTTCTCCTAAGGAAGCTCCAGCTATTACCTTCTCTTCAATGGTAGTTGATTCTCCTAAAGAGGGTGCTGGCAGCTCTCCAACTCGTAGTTTATTACTTTTGCCTAGTTCCAGCCCTTCTTCCCTTGATTTATTGATGGCTAGAACCATAGAGACTGCTAAAGATGCTCCACCCATTTCTCCTATCTCTATGCAGTCCTTTGTGCCTTCCACCAAAGCCTTTTCTGCCCCCTTCATGTCCACAGATGAGATAGACATTTTTGAAGCAAGACTAGCTAGTCTCTTCGACTTGCCTTCTACCTCTCCAATGGCTAGTGATGAGACTGAGCCGTTAGTTTTCGCGGATTCTTTACTAGAAATTTTGGAGAGCTCTTCCTCCAGTAGTAAGCCTTCTTTACCTCTGACAGACTTGGATACCTGCTTGGAGCTATTGATATCTTTTTCGAGGATTCCCTTCGAGGCCTTAGAGAGACCTATAATAAGAAATGGCTTCCTTCAGTGCTGCAAGATTGTTGAGCAATCTGGCATGACTGTCTCAAGTCATTTATCTCAAGCAGCAGCTACCATTGACTTTTATGTCAATATTTGCCATGCTGCCAAGGCTACAGAGGAGAAATTGGTTGAAGATCAGAGCTTTGTTTCCACAGTGCATACTGAGGTATCAGAATTAAAGGAACAACATTCTTCTGTCTCCCACTTTCGAACTCAACTACTGGAGAGGAAAGCTCAACTTGAGGAGGAGCTATCTGCAGTGAACCAGGCCTTAATCCGAACTGACACCAAACTGCAGATCACCAACCAAGGACTGGCTGACCGAAAGCAAGAAATGACTACAGCCATCCAGTTGCTCTCATCTTTTAAGAATAGAACATCCATTGTAAAAGAACAACTGAGACATTGTAATGATTTTTGGGCCAATTTATGGCAGAATGTATTCAACTCTTTATGAAGAACAAATTCTTATTTATTATTTGAGTATTCTTGTGTTCTTGTACTTAATGTTTACTTTATTCCTTGTGTTTCCCAAATGGCTGGAAAATAAGGCTTCAAATATCTGTCATTAATCTTTTTGGGATGTATGTATCCATTTAAATTTCTCAAATGGTATGCTCCAAAAGGCAGGACTTTATGAATTTGATATGGTCCTTCCCAATTAGGTGACCATTTGCCAAACTTATGGCTTTTAATCCCTATTGGGAGTATTGTCTTCCATACCAAATCACCTTCATCAAAGCCAATGTATTTGACTTTTTTATTATAGTTTTTGACTGCTTTCTTCTTTTGAAAAAGAATGCTATTTAATGCTAGAATTCTAGCTTCATCTATGCTTTCTAATTTCAAACGCATACTCTGATGGTATTGCACGAGATCTAACTGGTCTTGGCATCTTACCCTTAATGACTTAACATTAATTTTCATAGGTAACACTGCATCATGCCCATATACTAAGGCATAAGGAGTGACTCATGTGCATGACCTTGGGGAAGTCCTATAAGCCCACAACATATCCAACAATAAGTTATGCCAATCCCTAGAATTGTCTTCCACAACCTTTTGTATTCCTTTTTTCAAGGATTTATTGGATGATTTAGCTTGACCATTGGCTTGTGCATAATAGGGGGTGGAATTAACAAGGCTAATTCTAAATTCTGCCACAAAAGACTTCATCATTTTCTCATCGAATACCGTCCCATTATCAACAGTTATAGTCTGTGGGATACCAAATCTATGGATTAAATCCTTAATGAATCCAATGACCTCAGTTTGGTCTACAGTTTTGTATGGCTTAGCTTCGACCCACTTAGTGAAGTAATTAGTGGCCACCAGAATGAAACAATGATGCTTCGAAGAAGGTGGGTGTATTTTCCCCATCATGTCTATGTCCCATCCTCTAAATGGCCAAGGCTTCACTACTGCATGCAGGTCAGTTATGGGCACATGCCTTATTGTGCCATGCTTTTGACATGCCTGACAACCTTTTGCATATTCTATGCAGTTTTTAAGGATAGTTGGCCAATAGTAGGAATGCCTTCGAAGCAACCATCTCATTTTCATCCTAGGCTGATGAGCACCACAAATGCCTTCATGAACCTCAGCCATAGCTGTTAATGCTTCTTTTAGGCCAAACCATTCCAGCAATAAACCATCTCCCCCTCTTTTGTAGAGAGCATTACCATACATCACGTATTGCATAGATTACAATTTAATTTTTCTACTGGCCTTGGAAGATGGGCCAGCCAAGTACTGCATTATTGGATGCCTCCAATCTTGTTCTTGTAAGTCATTCTGGTTGACTTCCAGGACCACATTCATTTTACTTAAGGGTGGTATTAATTTCTGAGCATTATCCCTTCTCTTGAAATTAAAGGTTTTCTGTGCCACATCATTAGCTCTATTATTCAAGAATCTTGGGATATGAGTTACATTTGCTACTTGAAATTGAGAGAGCAGGTGTAATGCAACAACATAGTATGGCAAAATGCTTGTACTTTGACACTTGAAAATTCCTTTTACTTGGTTAACCACCAATTGAGAATCTCCAAATATGTCAATTACATGAGCTTGTAATCCAATAAGAATTTCCAGTCCCACTATTAAGGCTTTATACTCAGCTTGATTATTAGAACAAGTAATTTCATCCACTCTGAAACCATGTGTGGTTTCTACCCCTTGTGGTGACTTAATCACTATACCAATTCCAGTTAGGCCATTGGCTTTTGATCCATCGAACCACATTTGCCATGGCTCAACACTAGCCATATCAAGTTCCATTATCTCTTGGCTTTCTGTTTGAGATGGATGGTCTGCCAAAAAATTAGCTAAAACTTGTCCTTTTACTGCTTTTTGGGGAACATATTCTAAATGAAATTCTGATAAGGCTAGTATCCATTTGCCAATTCTTCCCCTCAACATAGGTCTAGATAACATATACTTAACCAAATCTGTAGTTGCAATTACCAAGATAGTTATAGGTAAAAGATAGTATCTTAATTTCATTGCAGCAAAATATAATGCAAGGCACAACTTTTCTACAGCTGAGTATTTACATTCACAAGAATTTAAAAACCTACTAAGGTAATAAACAGCTTGCTCCTTGCCTTCTTCATTGTTTGGGGCTAAAAAAACTCCCAATGAATCCTCTGCTGCTGCTATGTATAACTTCAAGGGCTTCTCCCCCTTTAGTGGCATTAGCACTGGAGGGTTGGCCAAGTAGGATTTGATTCCTTCAAAAGCAATTTGATGCTCTGTTGTCCACACAAATTCCTCTTCATCTCTTAACCTTAACAAGGAAGAAAATACTTTAGTTTTCCCTGCAGTGTTAGAAATGAATCTGTGAAGAAAATTAACTTGCCCAAGGAACTTTTGTAATTCCTTCTTACTTGATTGAGGTCTGGCTTCAATGATGGCTTTGGCTTTATTCTGGTCAATCTGTATTCCTTTCTTGCGTACTACATAGCCCAAGAAATTTTCAGATGATACACCAAGAGCACACTTAAGAGGATTGAGTTTCAACTTGAACTTTCTCATTCTTTCGAAAGTTGCTTCTAAGTGAAACAGATGCTCCTCCATGGATTGGGATTTAACTACAATATTGTCAATATAACACTCTAAATACCCTCCAATGAGGTCGTGAAAGATAGTGTTCATAGCCCTCTAATATGTAGCCCCACCATTCTTCAGACCAAATGACATTTTAACTCATTCGAAGGTGCCAATATTCCTAGGACATCTGAATGTTGTTTTGTGAACATCCTCCTCTGCAATGCAGATTTGGTTATAACCAGAGTGCCCATCCATCATTGATAAAATTATGCCGTGCTGAACTGTCTACCAACAAATCTACTATAGGCATAGGATACTCATCTTTTGGAGTTACTAGATTTAAGTTTCTGAAATCAATGCATACCCTCATTTTACCATTCTTCTTAACTACAGGCACAATATTAGATAGCCATTCAACATACCTGGCTGTCCTAATAAAGTCTGCCGTGAGTAGTCTAAGAATTTCCTCCTTAACTTTCTGAATTACTTCTGGACTCATTCTTCTTGGTTTTTGCTTGTATGGCTTGCAATTAGGCTTCATAAAGAGCCTATGCTCCACTAATGACCTATCAAATCCTAGTAGTTCATTATAAGACCATGCAAAACAATCTTTATATCTCCTCAGAATAACCAACAACTGGTTCCTGTCAAGAGCATTCAACCAAGCACTTATATAAATGGGCTATTGTACAGAACCTTCCCCTAAATTTATTTCTTCTAAGGGGTCTTGTATTTGAGAACTTACTGAAGCTCCTTCTTTGATTTCTTCTGGTTTCGAAGCAATCTCCTTGTTGTGTTCTGCTCCCAGGTTCTTTGATTCAACATCTTTACCCTCCTCCTCATAGATAAAGTCTGTCCATAAGGCTTCTTCTTCCTGTATCCCCTGGACTTTTGTTTCAATGTCTAATGCACAGTATTTATCAAGGGCCAAAACTCTGGCCTGTTGCTGTTTCTTCTTGCAGCCAATTATCATGGCTTCTTTCTTTTGCTCCTGCACTTTTTAGACTATTGATTTTACATCCAATATTGAAAACTTAATTAGAGTCAAAGACTTGGCTTCTGCTGCTTCATCTCTTTGCCTACAACCAGGCATCATTGTCATCCTTAACGACAACCTCTTCATCAGGACTTTCCTAGACTAAGTGCTTCAGGTGTGTCATTTCCTCATCAGCTGTCACTTCGGTTGAGCCATCAGGTTTCCTCAATATACTGAGTGGTGTCACTCCCTCAATACAACTTGGCCTCTACGAAGTCTGCGCAGGCTATAAAAGGTTGATGATCTGCATCAATTTCCTCTGTCTCTCCATTGTCCAAGGCCATCATTATTTTCTGATGCAAAGAGGAAGGCACACATTTGTTAGTATGGATCCAATCTCTGCCAAGTAAAGCATTGTACTTAGCATTACTGTCGATCACGAAGAATGTTGTCATGCAGTCCCTGGTTCCCACACTCAGATTGATTGGCAGAATTCCCTGAGCCATCTGTTTATCTCCAGCGAAACCAGCAATGGTTGTGCTGGTTGGGATTAACCTAGGGTTCCTCTTCCTTAATTTCTTCAAGGAAGATTTCGGTAGTAAGTTCACCGCTGCCCCATTATCCACCAAGACTCGGTTCAATTGTATCCCATCGAAGAAGGCCTTGATATACAAAGGCTTGACATGCTGTGTCATAGAATTCGAGGGATACTCAAAAGGATATGAGAGGTTAATACTCACCTCTTTTTCACTCTCATATTCAGTTTCCATTGGGGTAGCCATTTCGGAATTATCTTGCACCATACTCACTTATGAGTCTTCGCTAGAGACTGAAATTGGGTCAATTTCTTGCCCCTCTTGGTTTTCATTTCCAGCTTGGAATTCATGCGGTAGTATGTGTACCATATTCACTGACACTGAGCCAAATCGGATGGCTGGCTGTGTCTGTTTCCTTTCTTGGCCACCTTATTCAGTACTCCAGAAGCATCCTCCATGCTGTATTCTGGCACTTCATTACTAACAAACTCCTTTGAATGGTCTTTCATGACTGGCTTTTCAACCAAAAATGTTTGTTCAGCCATGAAGGCTTCGAACATTTCTTCCTCAACCATTTCTTTCTTTTGGCCTAAACTAACTTCTTTCTCTGTCTCGCTATCACTCTCCATCAATGCCTTCTCCAATCCTGCTAAACTAGACCTCTTTGTGGCTTTTAGTTCAGAGTGAACTTTGGCCACTGTTCTCTACTGCAAACCGTTTTGCCTTGTAGAGTTGGTTTTGGAGTATGGTCTGACTTTGGATTCTTCTTTCCTTCTGTCTGGACCCATGAAGAACTCTCTCCACTTTCTTTCAAGTCCTTTTAGTACTGAGTGTACCTACGCTGAATCTTGCTTCTTTGTGATCTAGAAATCACAGAGACCATATCTGGTTCCTTTGTTTTTGGGTGTTTAAGCAATACCCAATTGTTTGGAGCCACCAAAGGAGGTTTGACTATCCTACCTTGGTTTCCAACAACATCTCTCTAGGTAGACACTTCCCTAGGTTTGTTCTGTATCACAAACCAGTCTGGAACTCCAGGTACCCACGAACCTACTGACCCAGCTGTTGAACTGCTCCTTTCTTCCTTCGAATCCATCTTCGAAGGTGGCTGTGAAGGCCACTGCTTGGTCCTGACTTCATGCTTTGGGCCTTTCATGCTTTGGGCCTAACTTAGGCCTTTGATAAATGTGTCTACTTTCTATCCTGTGTGAGGTTGGTCTAGGGGGCCAATCTCTGGCTTTGATCCCATAAACTGAACCTCTCTCCAATCTTCTCTCAGAATGATTGCTCTCCATTCTATAATAATTAGGTGGCTTGGACTCATATAAAGGCCTCTTACATTTGGAATGCATTCTATCGGCTGCTGGTTCAACCATCAATGGCTGCTACCTAACACCAGATGGATATGCCCTTTTATTGAAAGCATGGGTTGGTTTAGGACGCCTCTGCAAATCCTTGTAATATTGCTTCCCATCAATTGGAAGCCCTTTCAACCATTTGTAGCTCAGTCTGCACCTGGGACACAACTGCCTGTAAAGAATCGTCATCCAATGCTTCTTCATCAGAGTCTTCCCTCTGGTGTGAGAAACCTTGTCTAATAGCTGGTAGATTTCCAGTGTCCTTCCTGATAGTTGTCTGGTTGGCAACATGCATCTGCACATTGACTTCTCAATATTCTTTCAAGGACAAGCTTCGAAAGTCTGGCATTATGACATTGGCTGCCACCTCTCCAATTTCTGGAAATGGATTACTGTCAATCCCTATGGCCTTTTCTGCTTTGGCTGGAAATTTCAAACTTCCTTTTCGAATTTGTTCTTGGATCCTGTCTCGAAAAACAATACAGTTTTTAGTCGAGTGAGACCAAGAATTATGCCACTTACAATATATTTTTCCTTTAAGTTCATCTGAAGATGGAATTTTAACTCCTTTTGGTAACTTAAGGAAGTTGGCCGCAAGCAAATGATCAAAAATGTCATCTACCTTAGTTAAATCGAAAGAGTATTTCCTGTGAAGGTCTTTCTTTTTAAACTGCTGGTCAATTGTCGTATCCTTATGAATTAATGCTTCACAGATCACAGGTTCTTTCCCCACAATCTCTGCTGCATCAATCTCATAATTAGGATCTCTATAATATGTCTTGTACGATGCATTATTTCGATCTTGTTCCTCTTCTAGTAATGCTTCGTACCTAGACACCTTATAAGTCAGTTCCATTAAGTCTCCGAATTTAGTTTAGTCAAACTTCTTTCGAAGCCTAAACTCTAAACCATTTTGAGTCAATCTCACGAATTTTGGCTCTGGTAGGATGACCCTACATTTGTTTCGAGCCCCTTTAAATTTGGTAATAAACTGAGTAGGCTTCTCATCAGGCCTTTGACTCAATCTTGCTAAGTCTGCCATGGAAACCTCTGGCTCCGATTGGAAGAATTGGGCATGAAATGCTTTTCCATTTGTTGTCACGTTTGGATAGAGCTAGGTGTCAGGTTAATATACCATACAAATACTCCCCCAGTCAAGGAATTTGGGAATAACCTTAACTTCATATAGTCATTATTAGTAAATTCATCGCATTGAGCAGCAAACCTAGCAATATGCTCCACTGTTGATTGGTTTCCATTCCCATAAAAAAGGGCAAAATCTGGTATCCTGAAACCTCTTGGGTATTCATGTAACCTGTCAACCCATTCTGGGTATGGTTTCTTGTATACAGGAGTTTGGACCCCCCGAGCCATCGGTTCACACATCTCTCTAACAATGTCAGCAATTTGGTCCCTAGGGACCATATTTCTCTCCATTCTGTAATAATTATATTGGAGGGACAAACACAGGATTTGGTGGACAACCTTGTGCCTGTGGTCTTCTTGGTCCATAAGGTGGTATATTTGGGACTGGTTGTCCTTATGGTATAGGTTGCTGTTGGGGGTGTGGGTAACCCCTTTGAGCCTGTCCTGCGAAAGGATCTGCGAAAGGTGCTGGAACAGGTGTTGTGTCCCTTCCATTTGTAGGAAAACATTCCAACCCCCCGGGTATAAATTCGAATAAGGGATTAGTGAACCCCCTCGTGCCAGGTATGGCTTCGAACATAGGATTTGGAATCATTCTTATACCATTTTCTTGTACTGGGCCAGATCCACCAATTTGCATGGCTTCACTGTTAAGTACTGAGGCATTTTGACCTGCCATAGGCCTCGAAATAGGTTCGTACCAAGACTAAGGTGATGGTCTTTCATAGTTCTAATTACTAGTTTGATCATTAGAATGTCCATTAATTTGCATAGGCTATTTATCTCTAGCCAATCTTTGTTGAGGGACAGTTAAAACTTTCTCCATGTGTCTTGCGTTTGTTGGTTGGTGGTTATTCATTCGATCAAAAAAGGATGTTGCCCACCTTTCCATCATGTTCATTAATTGCTATCCCATGGCATCTACTAGGCCATTCCATGGATTTATTGGCTGAGTAGATGGAACAGTAGATGGTCCAATTCCTTGGTTTCGTCCAATATTTTGAACATATGGTACTTGTTCTGAAGTACTGGTCTGTTCGACCATAGGTTCTGATAAAATGGGAGTTTCCACAGGATGTGTTATCACATTATCCTCTGGATTAGGTATCTCTACCTCTCCTTCCACGCCTTCTTCCAAGTGTTCAATTTCTCCTTGTCTCCTACGTCTAGCTATTTCAATTGGGGTCCCACTGGGCGTGTCAAAAATATATGTTGGCTTTTTGGCTTTCGAAGGTTATTTTTGTAATTGCGAGCGTGCCAGCAAGGATCAATTAGTCCTTACAGAAAATTACTTGCCAACCAATTATCAGACGATTGTGTTTTAGTTCTTTCAGCCTTAATGAAGAGGGCTTTTACTGGTGGCTTGATTTAGGAGAATTAAACAAGATAACAATTAAATGAAGAACAATTAGAGCATTTCATTAAAATGAAAAACTTACAATGATCCAAACTCAGCCTCGTAGAGATTTACAATGACAATCTACTACCTGAAACTACTCCTATGAACGAAGTGCAATGTAGGAATTTAAAATACAGGAATATAAAGAACAGGAAATGTAAGACTGGAAATGTAAAACTGAAAAGGAAAATAAGTGGAATAAGATTGGTTTTTTTTGTCTGAGTCTGGGGCTTTTTCTGGGGCCTTCTATGCTATTTATACTTCTCGAGGATGACCATCGAACTGTGTTTCCAACCGTCGAACTGCTCCTCCATGATCGCTAATCATGTTGCCTTATAATTAGCTCCACTGTGCCATCACTTGCAGTTAGGCTTCCCTCCTATATTTGAATTTAAATGTGAGTAACCGTTGAAACCACATAAACTTGCATCTCTTTGTTAATCTACTGCTACTCAGAACTCGTAATGACCAATACTAACTGCCACGTGTACGATCAGGATCAAAGACTTGAATAGTCTTCCTGTATTACTCTTATTCTGCCACGCGTCGAATTGTAATTAGCTTGTACAAAATATGTAGCCAATAGCTGCATATTAAAATAAATAAATGCATATTTAAAATATAAAATATTTACCCTAAAGAAATAATTTCAAAAAATTTCAAAATAGAACTCAAAACTTTTTTCAAAACTTATAACCAAGCAAATTTTTTCTTTTTAAAACTCAATTCAAAATACATAACTCAAAATACGACTCCACACTTAAATTGGAATTGTGATTCTAAAAGAGAACCAAACATGTTTCTAAAAAAAATCTTTTTTCGGAACATGTTTATACTCAAAACTTAATTTGAAAATTATTTTCAAAACTCATAACCAAACACAAACTTAAAACTCAATTCAAAACTGTTTTCAAACATCAAAACCAAACTTTTTCCAAAACTCTATTTTAAAAGAAAAAAATTAAAATTATTTTTAGAATCATGATTTGAGTATAAAGTCATATTTTAAGTTATGAGTTTTGAAGAAAAAAAAAATTGTTTGGTTATAAGTTTTGAAAAGAGTTTTGCGTTATGTTTTGAAATTTTTGAAATTTATTTTTTTAGGGTAAATATTTTATATTTTAAATATTTATTTATTTATTTTAATGTGTAGTATATTTCATACATTTATGTACTGTATTTTTTTAAATATTTAAAAATTTTAAAAATGTATTTTTTATTTTAAATATATAATTTTTTATGTTAAATATTTGATTTTTATTTTATTTTACAAATATATTTTAAAATATTTTAATTTTTTTGTTATATGTTTGGTTACGATTTGAGTGCAATCTGTGTAGAATTTTGAAAGTGGTGTAGAGTTTAGAATTATGTGTTTGGTTATGTGGTTTGAAAATAATTTTTGAATTGAATTTTGAGTTATGTGTTTGGTTACGATTTTAGTGTGGAGTCGTATTTTGAGTTTAAAATATTAAAATTAAGAAAATTAAAATATTTACAAAATAAAATAAAATATTTAAAATAAAAAAATTATAAATATTTAAATAAAAATTATATATTTAAAATTAAAAAAATTAAATTTTCTTAAACATTTTTTAATATTTTATAAAATAAATCCAAAAATATTGTTCTAAACACATCCTCCAATCCAAAAACATTTTTTTAATATTTTAAAAGGAAGGGCAATAAGGTCATTGTACTATAAAAAAGTAATTCCGTTTGTTCCAATTTGACAGAAGGGGAGAATTTGGAGAATATTAGGCAAAGTATGAGAGGTTACTGTAATTATTAAAACTATAGGGGAGGTCATTGTATTTATCAAAAACCTCAGGAGACGTCAGTGTAATTTACCCCAATAATATTTATTCACATATATGTATATATATACATGTATGTTATAACAGAACCAGACATCACTATCATTACTATGCCAAAACTTGACTTGTACTTTTTTTTAATTTGTTTTTTTAATATTTTTTTTGAATAGTAACAACTTTTTAATTCTTTTAATAACTTTTTAGCTTTTTGTCTTTTTTTTTGGATGTCAAACCAGTCCTACATACATATCGTCTATCTCAACTATATTTAGGCTAGGAACAAGCTATTTTAGTAATTTTTTGACTTTTTCTGAAAAACCGTGCAAAAAAATAGAAAAAGTAATGCGACAACTTATAATAACTTTTTTGATTTTTTTACTAAAATTGAAGGTTGCCAAACGAGGCCTTAGTAATTTGTATCTCAACTTATATTTTTTTTTTTATTTTTCTCTATATATAATAATTAACTAATATGGGAACTTGCTAAAAAAGCAAGTTTTTTGGTTTTTTAATTTTTTTACACAAAAAAATACAAAAATCAACTTTTTAAGCCAAAAAAGCCACCAAAAAGCCAAAAAAATTGAAAAATTATTTTTTTACTAACTTCTCAAAACACCACTATATATATGTCTTAAATACCTTAATTTGAAATGCACATAGGATCCCTTAATGGTATAAATACACTTATAATCCTTTCACTTTCCCTTTACTAATTAGAAAAATAAAAATGCTTTAGACATCTAATTTATCACTTTTAAATACTACTCTTAATGATGTGTCTAACAAATGTCAAATTTTAATTTGTCAAATATTTCATTATATGGGATACAACTAGGAATGACAATGGATACCTTACCCAATGGGTATCCATGGAGACTCGATTTAAAATACATGGGTAGCGTTTGGTAGAGTTTTCTAAATATGATTTGAGAATAGAGTTGTATTTTGAGTTTATGAGTTTTAAAATTATGAGTTGAGTGCAGAAAATTTGTTTGGTTATGGTTTTTGAATAGAGTGTTGAATTGAGATTTGAATTAAGTGTGAAATTGAGTTTTGAAAGTTTAATGTGACATGTGAAATAAAAAAATTTGTTTAGTTATGAGTTTTCAAAAAGTTATAAATCATAATCAAACACACAACTCAAAACTCGATTGAAATTTTTGATCAACATTCATAACCAAACTCTTTTTAAAATTAAATTCAAAAAATGAATTAATAATTTTTTTTAAATAATTTTTTTCAATTAATTTGTTTTTCAAATAATTTTTTTAAGAAATTATTATTTTTTCGATTAATTTTTATTTCAATTTTTTTTCAATTACTTTTTTTTGAAATAATTTTTATTGAAATTATTTATTTTCAATTAATTTATTTTTTTAATTAGTGTTTTTCAATTTATTTATTTATTTATGCAATTATTTTTTTAAAATTAATTTTATCCCAATTTATTTTTATAATTAATTTTTTTCAATTATAATGTATATGATCCCATTGTCATAAAATAATAAATAATAAATATAAATATTTTAGACCTCATTAAATATATATTTTTTGTTTATGTGTGTTAAATTTAGACAATAAATATTATGTTCAAACCAAACGCATTTGCAATTTATATTTTTTAAAAAATAAATAAAAACTAATTAATAAAATTTTTGTAAATAGAAACCAAAAATATAAACGTTACCAAACACTACCTAAACATTTTTTTCATTTGTTAAATTTTATCACTTCTATGAAAAATTTGAATCTATACTGTTGTCTTCACCTTCATTATTGTACATCACCTGTCCATTTCACTGTCAATTGCACCCGTGAAGGTCTCACCCGTGAAGTAAACGTACCATCAATAATATTAGTGTGTGATGTATTTGAGATTGAAATGACCACATAACCCCTCTTTCAGTGAATACTAAATTCATATGTTAGAAAAAAAATAAAAAGGACAACATGGTAATTTAACATATTCTGCACAGCCATTAGCCCTTTGCAAAACCTCAATTGGTTAGCTTTGATAAAAGGAGAAAAAAAGAAAAAGAAAAAGAAAAGCCAAAATAGTTGGTCAACTTTCGATCAAAGTAAAAAAATAAAAAAATAAAAAAAGAAGAAAATAAAGAAGCCCAAACTCAGCAGTATGTTTTTGACCATTTGTTTAACCGAGGCTCTTTATATCACTCTGCTAACCAACAATTTCACTTCACAACTTTCAGCAGCACCATCTTCATTCCAACAACTTCATTACTTCACAACTTTTACCAACTTCTTCACAATTTTCATTGACATTCATTATTCAAATAGTATTAATACTTGAACGATACAACCACCTCCTCCCCCACCTACCTCAATTAATTTCAAAAATTCAGTCTATATTTTTTCAATTCATATCCGTGTAAAATAAAAGACCAAGAGCTTTGATCAAAGGTTCTTTCAGATCTGTTCACAATTTCAGAGCTGTAAAAGTAAGCCGAACAGTTCAGCAAACAGGTCGACCAGGCGGTCAACCGATGGGTTATCTAGCCGGACAACCAGTGGGTCATTCGGCAGGTCAACTGGCCTCGCCTGTTGCAGCTTCCAGCAAGTCTCAACCCAAGGCTGTTTCAGTTTTCAACAAGTCTCAACCCAAGGCTAAGCTTTGGCTATATGTTGCTTACCTTTTGTACACCGTTTTCATACATTTTGCTATACATTTTTCATACATTTTTGTAGGTGAAGCATATATGAAAATCTCTTCACCAATTTCAGAGTATACATTGACTTGAGTTGGTGGCACTGACAACTTATTGGGATCTATTAATGTTGTAAATGCACCAATAGCTGATGATCTCGAAGACCCCAATGACAATGCCATGCCACCAAATCAACAACCTCAATACTAGATTGATTATTTGGCGTTGGAACAAGAACGACACAATCAGCGCGTACAATAACAAATGGAGAATCAATTCAATGCATTGGGTAATCGGTTTGATGCATTTGTCGCTGCTTAGAACTCACCAATTCAACAATTTGGAGAGTTTCGTGTAGACACTGAAAGGCGTGATGAAGTTACAAGCAATCGCATTGATCAGATTGACCATTGAGTGACTCAGATCTACCATCACTACTTCCCTCCACTGCTACCACCACCACAACCACCTGACAATGACGCTTAGTTGTGTTGCAGATGTACTCGTACTTTTTGTTTTTACGAAAAATTACAAACACCCCCCTCGAGGTTTAGCAAAAATATAGATTCTCCCCTGAGGTTTGGGAAATTACAAATTGCCCCATGAGAGTCAAATTTTCATAACAAATTAGGAAAAATTAGGGGGGAATCTGTATGAAAATAAAAACCTCAGGGGGCAATTTGTTATGAAAATATAAACCTTAGGGGGCGGGATGTAATTTCTCAAACCTCAGGGGGAAATCTATATTTTCACCAAACCTCGAGGGGAGTGTTTGTAATTTGCCCTTGTTTTTATTTGTTTGTTTCCTTTTATTTCTTTCTTAATTTTTTGGTTCATGGATATATGCACCATTTGTCATTGTATTTTTTTTGTGTATTTTTTTTCCCGTATAATTTACTGTTGTCTGTTTTTATTTTTAAATGATGCACCTATCTGTTTTTTTTTTTCTTTTTTTTTCATAACCAAACTCTTTTCAAATTTCAATTCAAAAAATATTTATTAACAAAAAAAAAACACTGTTAACCAAACTATTCTTAAAATTTAATTGAAAAAATTAATTATTAACAAAAAGAAAATAACAATTATAACCAAACTGATTTTTTTTAAAAACAGTTAATTGAAAAAACACTGTTAACCAAATTGGTTTTTTTTTTATATAATAATTTTGTTTTACTGAAATATTTTAATATTTTACAACAAATTTTTTTTAAATATTTTTTACAAAATCATGGTTGATTTTGTAGAACACCAACGGAGTAGATGAATTTTAAAATGGTTTTTTTTAATAATTTTGTTTTACTGAAATATTTTAATATTTTACAACAAAATTATCATTTTTAATATCTTTTTAAAATTTATGGTTGATTTTGTAGAACACAAACGGGGTAGATGAATTTTAAAATGTTCTTTTTTTATTATTTTTGTTTTATTGGAATATTATAACATGTTACAACAAAAATAATTTTTTAAATATTTTTTAAAAAATTATGGTTACTTTTGTAGAACACCAGCAGAGTAGATGAATTTTAAAATAGTTTTTTTTTTAATTATTTTTGTTTTACTGAAATATTTTAATATGTTACAACAATAATTTTTGTAATATTTTTTTTAAAATTATGGTTGATTTTGCAAAACACCAACATGGTAGATGAATTTTAAAATGCTTTTTTTTGTTATTTTTGTTTTACTGAAATATTATAATATGTTACAACAAAAATAATGTTTTTAATATTTTTTTAAAAATTATGGTTGCTTTTGTAGAATGCCAACGGGGTAGATGAATTTTAAAATGATTTTTAATTTTTAATAATTTTGTTTTACTGAAATATTATAATATGTTACAACAAAAATAATTTTTTTAATATTTTTTTTAAATTATGATTGATTTTTTAGAACACCAACGCGGTAGATGAATTTTAAAATATTTTTTTAATATTTTTGTTTTACTAAAAAAATTTACAACAATTTTTTTTAAAAAAATTATGGTTGATTTTTTTTAATATTTTTGTAATTTTTTTAATATTTTCAAATATTTTACACATTAAAAAAAAATCGAATGTAATAATACATACAATACTACGAAATTTACATTATTTCTTCACATCACAAATCTACCCATGGCCAATATGATTTTGCCACATAGCAGTAGCAATTGCATCCCTGAAGTTCGATTAGTACGTCAACCCATGTTGTAACATGTCAACATAGTCAGCTTAGCCTTGAACAAACCCGTCTACTGTCGCTTCTGCTGCCATTTCATTATCAGTTTCCATGAGAATGGGTCCATAGCTGCATGCAAACAGATTCAATTGTGCACTACACAACATGCAATCATGATGGATCCTTATCTTATAGACTTGTAATTTGGCATGGACCGTAATATTGGAAAGCGCTTCTTCAGAAACCAAATGTTCTTTCTATGACATTGTGTAATAATGAATGTCGATGGTTAAACAATTCCTTTGGTCCAGAATAATGACGGCCATGAAACTCTTACAAGTGATAGCGTAGGGAACGAAATGGGACAAGAAATCCAAGCATGTTCGTGAAGCCGACATCCACTAAATAATACTTGCCTACATGTAAATAATGTAGGCAATGCTCTGTCAAATACATGTACACAAAAATCAACATTTAAGATAGTACATTGTGTTATTTGGTGACACTCACCATGGGGTGGGTGTGGGAAATATAGATCAGCTCTTGTAATTGAGTCAACTAAAATTGCGTTGTTGTGGGCACTACCTTCCCATCCATAATTGATAAGTGTGAACAACATGTAGAAGTCGAAAGCTGCGAGTACATTTTACGGTACCGTAGCTTTGTGACCACAGAATGTATTCTGTCTTGAGGTTGAGACCCACGCATCCACCAATGTGCCATCGATAGCACCGACACAATCCTACTTGAAATATATTAGTTTGACATTAAACGCGAAACAAACCGAGATATTACTTGTAAAACATAAAAATAAAAATAAAATAAAAATTAATTCATTACTGTTATTGAAAACTTACAAGACAAACATGTAGTCATACCTTGAACTAGGGAAAAAAGGTCCTATCAGTTAATTTTTTTGCCGTTATCTCATCTTAGTTACGTGGTTTGATAATCGTTGATGCAAGCGTGCACAGTGCTCGCATAATGATTTTGATGTGCTGACAAATAGTCTCAGCGGAGTGTTGAAATCTATCAGCTAGTAGTCTATGCCGGTCATTTTGTGCGAAAGTGTACAAAAAAATGCCAAGCGATTTCTCGACACTGATATGCATATGTTAAACTTCGACAAAGTCATTTTGAAGTAACGTGTCTTTCAATGAAATGAATGTTTGGGCATCAATTTGCATGATGTCTATCATTGTTTCTGGATGGCCATTTAATAAACTAAAGATGTAATCATTACCTTTGAATAGATAAGTTTGCTACGGTCGTCTACTGGTTGACGTATTCATATGCTCATTCATAAAAAAAATCATAAAAAAGTCCATAAAATCTTCAATAACCTCATCATTCTCTGATGATCTCTCAATTGCATTGTTTTCTGTGTTGGATGACATATTGTTTCGGTTACATGACAATAACGCATAATTATAAAAAAAAATGATTAACAACATGCTAATTATTATCCTTATTAGTGAAACTAAAATAAACCACTGCCTACAATTTGTTGACCTTAGTCATTTATCGAACTAAATAGAAACATACATGCGAAGAAAAAACATATTAATATTTAATCATATTGTCATTACTACTTTTTCATATTGTATGCTGTGTGTAAAATTGAAAGTTGAAGCAGAAATAAGAAAACAGATATGAAATAACGCAGAAGAATAAAATCACATCTAAATGTAAAACATAAACAATTTTAAAAAATATAGAAATAAACAGAGAAAGAAGAATAAAAAAGAGCATGTCATCAGGTGAAATTTTTTTTAATAAGAACAACATAGATATCATCAAATCATGTTGGATAACCACAAAGAGAATTGCAAGCTTGACCATGCCATAACTTCTCCGTTCACTGCAAGGCTAGGATCATAGCTAGGCGCATATGGGCAGGAGTACACATAAAAAATCTCTGTCATTCATTGTCTTTGAATAGTGTCAGTGCTTTAATGTACTGGACCGGTGGTATGTCCCCAAGCTCTAATAGGGCATCTTGCCATGCATCAAGGGAATAGTCATCACCATCTGCACTTACAGCATCTGTGTCTATTGATCGGGTATGAGAATGTTCCGTTTTTGCTTGTACATAGGTAGTGAGAGCTACGTAGACATCATCAAAGCCACTTGGCTGTGACCTTTTAGAACAATCACTAATAGTCTGGCTATGTTTAGGGCCTCTCTTGTGACTTTTTCCTTTCGATGGTTCTATGTACTCATCGCCAAAAGAGTCAACAGCAATAAGTTCAGCAGCATTACTCCTACCAGCTCCAGGCGACCAAAAATTATTAAGCATTTCATCATTTTCATTAGAGTCAGGGGCTCCTTGTGTGGATGCACGGGCCAAGGCCCTTGTGGCACAACAATTTTCAACAATTTCGGCCCTTTCTTGAAAATAGTCAAATCCTTTTGTCCTAAATTTCTTAACATTTTTTTGTTGCCTACAACAATTGAAATATTAAAAATAAGAGTTCTATACGTGTGATCAAATGTTACAATTTTTTTTTGAAAAGGGTGTAGGTTAATTCAATACCTTATCCCAAAATTTATCGGGTGTAACAACCGTTCCTAAAATGGGATCTCATCCCAGACCGGTCTGTACCTACAATAGCTTGAAGGTTTGGTAATCAGCTTTCAATCGCCGATATTTTTGTCTCACCTATTTTGGTATGTATCAAAACCCATATAAATTTTGCAACTTAGTTGCAAAATGATTCCAATGCCTAATTGTCTACACATTATTACGACTTGTTATTTGATTTTTTTATCTCGTCTCTTAATATGTTTATTAGCTTCATTTCAATTCTGAAACTCTACATTCTTGTGTCTTGATTGTTATTAGAATTGTTGCCATTCATCTAATAACACACAATTTATATCTAAACAAATCTGAATTGGATATTAAAAAATAAAAATGCAAGAATCATCTCCAATTATGTTTTGGTAGGAAAAAAAGTTCATCAACTGAAGATGTTAACAGTGTTGGGAAAAACAGATACAACAAGAAAAATTAGAATATTGCTAGGAAAAAAATTCATCAATTGAAATTGTTAACAGTGTTGGAAAAAATAGATACAACAAGCATAAACAGAATATTGCATACAAAAAGTTTGTGAAAGTAGTGTACACAGTAGACAATAAGCAGAAATAAGCAGAAGGAGAGCAGAAGAAGAAGAGAAGCATCAAATGGGGTAAGTGGCGGTTGACCCAGAGGAGAGAGAGTTGGGCTGGCGGTGGACCGGCCGGAAGACCGGTGGGACAACCGGCTAGTTGTCCTGACGGTTGACCGGTTTGACAGATCAGAACCATTTATGCTTCTCATCTATTACATAGCAGATTGATTGAAGGATTGAATGATATACGACTAGCAGATTGATTGAAGGATATACGTATCAGAGCAGTATGAGTGAAATAGTTATCATCGGTGACAGAGTGGGTACAGTGGGTGGATGCGCGCTTCTTCGGTAGGCGTCTGATTTGAGAATACGCTTTACAAATTTGGCCTGACACACATAAATTGGGAATGAATTTGGGGATGTTTGAGGAAATCAGTGAGTTGTAATTTAAAATTTAAGAGAATTTTGTGATTTAGTTGACTTCGGTCTTGTTGTTGTTTTGTTGCTCGGAGAGTGAATCTTCCGTAACACACAGACTGCAACTCACTTGATTTGTGGGAGCTGGTAGATGCGATTTTATGGGTGGAGAGGGGGTTTACAGACATAGTTTAGATTTGAAGGTCTCAGTTCATAGAGAACAACATGACCCGTGAAGAATCTTGAGCTGTGATCGTTGAAAAAGAGGAAGACCACTCGTGAAGTTTAGCTTTAAATTTCTTTCCAAGTGAAGCTTTTTAGAAGTTCAGCTTTAAATTTATTTCACGTGAAGCTTTTCAGGAATGGAGAATATCGAAGACACATAGTATGTACCGTTGAAAGCTTTTTACAGTGGTGAAACGAAGGGAGAAATCTGCCAAACGGGAAGTGGAGATATGTTTTGAATTGTATGGTGGAATTACGATTTGAAAATTGTATCCAAACGTGAAGCGCAAATATACGAGTGGAAATATATTTTGAGAATACAACCAAACACAGCCATGGGTTTTTCCCATGTTCTTACCTGCCTGGTTGGGTAGGCGGTATAATTTAAATATCTATCGGGGTTGGATACCCACCCATTTCTCCATACAAAAGAGCTTATTGTCCTTTTCATTGCTGAGGCCTATGGAGAGGCTTCATGATGTGAGTTTGCCTCCGTTTTTGAACAAGACGTTTGAAATGGTAGAAGACCCTCATTGCGATTTCGTGGTCTCGTGGAGTAGAGCTCGCAATAGCTTTATCGTTTGGGACTCTGATAAGTTTTCTATTTACGTTGTTTGCCTTAGCCCCACAATCCATCTCTAGTCACTGCTGCTGCCATGGTTCTTTTCTTTCTTGCTTTTCTGTGTTTCTTTGTTTATATCTCTCCATGTATGTTTTTTTAAAAAATTATTAAATATTTTATCAATATTTTACATTTTATTCTCGAAAAAACATTTTAAATTTTATTATTTTAAAATAAGCTTCTTTATTAATTAACTAAAGTGTATTTGATTTTGTTGTTGAACAACAGAAAATAATAATAATTGAATGTGTATTTTGGCTTTGACTGTGAACATTGAAAAAAAAAAAAGGAGTCAAGTTGGGTTGGAAAAATAAAAATGGTAGAGATTTCAAAAATTCTATTAAAAATTTTACCAAATGCCTTACAAATGACCTACATTGTGTGGGTCCTATATCCATGTGAGACATTTAATAAAAATTTTAAGGTTTCTAATATTACTTTTGGAAAAAACCCAAACTCATTAGGGTATAGGAAATGTAATCCCCATAGGGAATGGTGGA
This sequence comes from Camellia sinensis, assembly GCF_004153795.1. Classification (NCBI taxonomy): domain Eukaryota; kingdom Viridiplantae; phylum Streptophyta; class Magnoliopsida; order Ericales; family Theaceae; genus Camellia; species Camellia sinensis. The sequence continues at coordinate 25,063 of NW_021027754.1, forward strand.
TGATAAATGTGGAAAAATTATAATAGGAGAATGGAGATGTGAAATTAATATCTATCCCATTGCTATCCCTAGATATAACCTCAATGTCACATCATTAAGTCATTTAACGGGAATAAATTAGATGAAAGTAGCATTGTTATTACAAAAAATACATATTTTAGCATAAAATTATTTTATGACAGATGCTAACAAATGCCTGTTAAGCATTGTTTAACGTTGAAAAGTAGGTAGAAGTCAGTAACAAAAAAAAAGGTATGTAGAAGTGTCTTAAATATATATGAAATATTAAAAATTTGTCTTAAATATATATGAAATATTAAAAATATATTAATTAGTACATTAAATTTAGTGACAAATAATTTGTATTTTTTAATTCTTTTGTGTTTTACTTGTATGGTGCGAATTAAATTGTAAGAAATGATGGCATAATTATTCTAAATTTTCAAAATTTGTTTTATTTAATTAATTAAATAAAGGATAAATTACAAATATACTTCTTGAGATTTGCTTAAAGTGTAGATTGCCCTTGTGATTTGAAAAATTACAAATACCACCTTATCAAAATTTTGAATTTAACAGAATTAACTTAAAAAATGAAATTTATAATTGCTCTCCTATACAATAATAAAATTACTTAAATTATTAATTGAAACATATTTCTAACATCATTAAAAACTGTTAATTGACTTGGTGATTTATTAATAAAATAAATGATTTGTTATGAAATTAGAAATTTCAAATAGTGAAATGTAATTTCCAGAATCACAAGGGTGATTCATATTTTAATCAAATCTCAGGATTATATTTGTAAACCCAATTATAAATAAATTATTTTAATAAAATTTTAAGAATGTATTTATAATTTATTCTTAAATAAATTAATCAAATTTGAAGAGTGTATTTGTAATTTATCCTAAAATAAATTATGAAGGCGGTGGTGACTGTAATTTAACGGAGGAGGAGAAACAATTTACTGACGAGACACTACGGCGTCGTTTTTATGTCCACGGCCTCAACAGCATGCCGTAGCATAAATAACACTCAAGTGAAGAAGCGCATTGGCGGCAGCAATAACCGAAGAAAGGAGAAACGTTGTCAACAAGCCACGATGGGCGTTCACGGTCTCTGGGAACTGCTTGCCCCCGTCGGCCGCCGCGTCTCCGTCGAAACCCTAGCCGGAAAGAAACTCGCAATCGGTCTTCTCTCCCTTTCAAACCCTAGCTCTAATTCCATTCCCGATCAAAGCAATAGAACGATCGTATATTATTTAATGCTATATCTCAATTTTGTTTTGCAGATGCGAGTATATGGATGATCCAATTCATGAAGGCGATGAGGGACGATAAAGGCGAAATGGTGAAGAACGCTCATATTTTGGGATTCTTTCGCCGAATCTGCAAGCTATTGTTCCTCCGTACCAAGCCAGTCTTCGTCTTTGATGGTGGCACTCCCGCTCTCAAGCGCCGGACTGTCATCGCTCGTCGCAGACAGCGCGAGAATGCTCAGGCTAAGATCCGAAAAACTGCTGAGAAATTGCTCCTCAACCACGTGAGTTTCTTCAAGTGTTTGTGTTTCTGCTATTATATCCAGTTGAATTTGCAAAATTTATTTTGGTTTAGATTTGAAGCTGGTTCTTGCAATCTCTATCGTTTTTGTTCAGCTCATGCTTACTGTTTCTCTAATCTTCAGCGGGCTCTGTAAAATATAATTGACTTTTTGAAGTTTTCGTACGGGAGAAGAAAAGGGACTGTTGTTTTGAGTGGTTGATTTGTCATTTTTTTATTTTTTATTTTTATAGATTTTTTAAAACTGAGTATGGCTTAACTTTTTGGCCTATATTTGGTGAGTTTTACATTTATGTCATTCAAACAATTCTTAAATTTATGATTAAAATTATAAATATCTGTTTTTTAGTCAATATTCTCACCAACCGAATTTGGGTGGGAATTCACTATCTATTTGTTTGAAGTTGGGGAAATCACAGTGATTAAATCAATTAATACTTTTTGAGTTATGGTTTTTGTTTTTGTTTTTGGTTTTTATTAATAGCTCAAGGCAATGAGGTTGAAAGAACTGGCCAACGATCTCGAAAGCCAAAGGCAGAAGAATGATGCTAAGGGTAAAAAGGTTATCACTGATCAGAAAGAAATGGCAGATGACAATGCAGAAGGAAATAATACTGCATCATTTAGTTTAAACCAGGAAGAACTAGATGAAATGTAAGCTTCATACTTGATTGCACTTCTAATTTATCATTAAATATGGATGCCAAGAATTCTGATTGTTCTTTATGCCAAGTTGATTAAGGTTGGCAGCATCCCTTGCGGCAGAGGAAGATGAAAGTTTTACTGGCAATGCATCAACCTCTGGCATGGGGATTCCTACGGAAGAAGATAATGACAGTGACGATGAAGAGATGATACTTGTAAGTATTTGTCATATGATTCAAGTTAGATGTCTCATTTTCTGACCTTTACCCATAATGCAGATCTTGCATTTGATGGTTATTAATGATATAATTGGGTTGTTCTTCTGATAGATTAACTATGTTTTGAAACACAAAGCCATGGAAAGTCACAAAATATAATAACACTAATTTGCAATTGAAATTAGATCACGGGGCTGCTTTATTTTTGGGGATTGAGGCCGGTGAATGTGATATTGTAGATGACTCGGAAAGAGGAAAAAATTGACATTGGTAAGGGTGCTATGGGTTTTGGTGGTTGTTGGAAAGAAGGATGTGCATGCATCCTAAAAGTTCTATTGTTTCTATCTCATTACATCCTTTGGTTTTTGTTTTATTTTTATTTTTATTTGTGTTAGCGAATAATAGAACTTGATGCTGTTAGTATTTATTTCTCTTTTTTATTTTTACTTTTTAGAAGTGCCTCTAGGATTCTATATAGGTTATACTTGACATTAAAGGATTCAAGAAATTAGTGATGTTTCCGTTCACGTTGTTTCTAATTGATCTTGCAGCCAGCAATGAATGGAAAAGTTGATCCTGCTGTGTTAGCTGCTTTACCTCCATCAATGCAACTTGATCTTCTTGTTCAGGTAAGTGAACTAACATTCTAATCTGGAAGAGAAGGGGGGGAATTAAGCTAACTCTTTTTTTTCCCCCCCCTTTTTCTAAGCTCTTGTCTGAGGTATGACTCTTCTGTTTTGTAGATGAGAGAGAGATTGATGGCAGAGAACAGACAGAAATATCAAAAGGTCAAAAAGGTAATATATGCGATTGAAATCAAATAAATTCTTCACTATTATCTTGGTCAAGACTCTTTAGGATCTATCCTATTATCCATTTGTTCCAAGCTTGTCAAAATGTATGAAAATTAGGAAAGGTTGGTAAGAGTACAAAATGATAGAACAAAGAGAATAGGTATTACAGTGGGTGTTTACTTTTCCATGAAAGTACCAGTTTGTCTAGAATAATATGAAGTAATTGATTTGGAAAAAACTGAAAAAAAATGCCTTGTTCGGTTTGTCTCTTGAGTGACAATTTGTGGGAAAAAATTTTAAAACTTTGTTTGGTTGAAAATTTTTGAAAAAAAATTCAAATCACTTTTCTCTTTACTATACATCAATCAATCACATTTGCTATCACACCCATCTATTCAACTACAAAAAAAAAAAAAAAAAAAAAAAAAAAAAAAAAAAAAAAAATCCAAAATTCCAAAACTATTTTCAAAATATACAACCAAACAAATTTTCAAGTTTTGTAAACTTTTTCAAAAAAATTATTTTTTGAAATTGTTTCACAAATACAAATCAAACATGGCAAAAATGTTTATTTCCATTTTACAGGGTTATATTAGCAATAATGTTTTTTGGTTCACGTGGTAATATATGGAACTTTTAAATGTATCATTTTGTCATGAATTCTTGAGTATAACTGGATGATAATCAGCTTTCCCGGTTTATGATGGCAAGCCAAGAGTTTTAGGTTTCCTTCTGTAGATAAGGAGTTTATGTACTCTGTCAGAAAGACCAGAAAGATATGATTGATGGATGAGAGTAAAAAAGAGGGGAGAGGAGGAAATAGTAGAAAGCTTCATTATCTCTAATTGTCAGTGATGCCATGACGGTAGGGTGTATTTGCTTGGGGAACATGTGGGATATACAGTGAGGTAAAGTTGGTCTGATGCATTATTCCTCTCTTAAGACACACAGCCCCATCTCTTTTGTATGAGTTGCTCATATAGCTAGGGCAGGTGCCAAGAAGTCCAATGGTGATGGTATGGTTAGCAATGGCCTTGGTTATTCATGTTAAGGAACTTTATTTGGTTAATTTTTAATCATCTGCAGAAGTATCCACATGGGCTTAGTGATTCAAACATTTATTCTTTCCACCATGTCAATCCCAGTGCACGTTTGAATTCTGTGGAAAGACATCTCTTTTTTGAACTCACTGATAATAACTGAAGTAGTTTTTATATGTGCACATCTAGGCCCCTGCAAAGTTTTCAGAATTACAAATACAGTCCTATCTCAAAACTGTGGCTTTTCGTCGGGAGATAGATGAAGTTCAGAAATCTGCTGCTGGGAAGGGAGTAGGTGGTGTCCAGACTTCGCGGATAGCCTCTGAAGCCAATAGAGAGTTTATTTTCTCATCATCTTTTACTGGGGATAAACAGTGAGTAGAATATCTACATTTTCTTCTCTTTGAGTTCTGATGTCAATAAGATTCTCTTCTTTACAATATTAATACATGAGATGGAGCCTATGCATATCTTGCTGTTAAACACTAAAACATTTCTGATGAACTTGATTTATTTGTTGGTATATCTTTTTTGCTTGATGGAATGATTTTTATTTGTCTATTATATGCTCAAATATTTTAGAGTTCTTACATCTGCTGGAGTAGACAGACATGTTGAGAATAAAAAGCTACATCAGACACCATCTGACCCTCCTCCAGAATCTCTGGGGAGCATTGCATCTACCAAGAAGTCCAATGCTAAAACTCGATCAGTAGCGGATGACCGTCGAAGGGTATTTGATAATAATATTGAGAAACCTCCTCCTTCAGAGTCTCTGGGGAGCATTGCATCATCTACCAAGAAGTCCAATGCTGAAACTGGATCAGTTGCAGATGACTCTGGAAGGGTTTTTGATAATGATATTGAGACATATCTGGATGAGAGGGGACGTGTTCGAGTCAGTAGGGTGAGGGCTATGGGAATTCGCATGACCCGAGATTTACAAAGAAATTTGGATTTGATGAAAGAGATCGAGCAAGACCAAGTGCACACAATTGAGATTGCAAATAATGAGTCTATCCTTGATAAAAAATCAGGTGGTGTCTCAAGAAGACTTCCTGATAAAATCCAGCTTATAGAAACTTCGTATCAAGGTAGTGATGGATCTGTTCACTTAGATGATAGGAATGATGAGTCTACATTTAAAAATGATAATTTGATGGAGATATCGTTTGAGGATGATGGTGGCCACAAATGTTTGGATGATGATGATATATTTGCTCGTTTAGTGGCAGGAGATCCAGTAATGATTTCTTCAGCTGATAATAGTCCCTCAAAGAAACATTCTCTTGATTCTGATTCAGATTGTGACTGGGAAGAAGGAGTGATTGAAGAGAAAGGTAATAGTTTGATTCATGATATTAAAAAGGAAAGTAGGCTTGCTCTTGCTGACGGTGACAGTAATAATAATGACAGTGAAGTGGATGGGAGGACGGAGATTCTGATGTTCGTAAGTATGCTTCTCCATCTCCTGCTGAACCAGTAAAACTGCCTCAAAAGGTGTTTTTGAAGAGGAAGCTGATTTCCAAGAAGCAGTAAGGAGAAGTCTGGAGGATTTAAAGGGACAGAAATCTAGTGCATCGCTTGCAGCTGAGAAATTAAAAGACGCCATAGAAATGCCTCGTCAGACTACAAGTGTTGGTTCTGTTCGTCAAGAAAATGACAAGGCTGAGCCTAATATGCCACCAGATAATGCTGTGCTAACAGATGAATCATCTTACGAGGTTATCAGTAGAGTTGAAAGGGTGGACAGTGAGGCTAGAATTAATATGTTAAATACTGATGATTCTCCTGGGGGACAGTTGGCAACATCAATGGCAGTTTGTCCTGATATCACAGAAGGACCGATAGATAAACCATGTGAAAGGTACCCAGATCCGCATGGTGAACGTTTTCTGCAAGGTAATAGTGAAGCTGAAATTTTACTTGGAGAAATTGAACGTAAGGAAGTAACTACTGTTGAAGGAAAGGGGGTTCACTTGATTGTGGAGCAGCTCTTGGATACATCTAATGTTGGTGGTCAGGTCACCTGTGGCAATAGTTGTTCTGGGGTTAGTTCTCAGATTTCTGATATGGTGTTGGGTGAGACACCTCATGTCATTGTCGCTAATGCTCAACAAAATGTCTTTGAAGCTGATGCAAATTACTGTTTAATAGAGACAACAGAACACAGAGAATCTTCTGTTAAAGAATCAACAGCCAACCATGATGTTGCACAAAAATTGCCCAATGAAAAAAATCATGATAATGTTGCTGAGCAGAGAGGGGATGAGATGCATGAATTTACATATAAGGATGCCACAGAGCAGCCAATTGAAGTTACAGAGGCTAGTTTGGAGGAGGAAATGCTAAATTTAAGCAAAGAACGCATAGATTTAGGAGATGAGCAGAGAAAGCTCGAGCGCAATGCGGAGTCTGTTAGCAGTGAAATGTTTGCAGAATGCCAGGTGTGTGCTCAATTTTGATTTGCATCATTGAAAGGCATGTGTTTATGTTTAATAGCTTTCACATGAGTGGCATGTATATTACTTTTTATTGGAAACAAATACCTTGCTTGTTACCTTTTTAAGAACACAGCCTTTGTTGTGTTTGTTGAAGCTTTGTCGAAAGTTAGTTTTCCATTCCATTCTCGAGACGAAGTATTTGTGTAAGGATCAAGTGTTGTGTCAATTAGCTGTTGTAGTGAACTTATATATTTTCTCTTTTATAATAGTTAGATCTATATATGTTCAACGCTGCTGCTTTCCAATTTAATGTTCACTAACTTCTGAAGATATATGGCCAATTGACTCAAACTAATTTTGTCATTTATTTTGATGTGACTTGAAGAGAATCCTAAGAAGGGCTTCCCAGTCCTCAATTTCTCCAACCACTTGGAGCCAATGCGCAACTAGTTTTTATATTGGTTTGGAGCTCAAGTGCTCAACGATACTATGTTGCAACTTTTAGGTGTAACTTCTTATGCAGCATAAACAGTACTCTCCATAGTAATTTGTTATGGTGATGCTAACTCAGAAATCTTTGCTTTTAGATTTTCATTTAAACGATGTTTGGCAGCAAAAACATCTTTTTTTTATTTTTCTTTTTATGGTGTGGTGTGGTGTGTTGGGGTTGAATACTTGTTTGGGCACTTGGGAGGTGGTTTTTCTCTTCATTTATCCTTTTTTGTTGGTGCCACTTTTGTCAGTAGATTTAATTGCTTTCTGAAAAAGGAAACAAAGAGAAAAAAACCATCCGAGTTCAGTTGGTCCTAATATTTGGTATGATTTCAGGAGCTTCTTCAAATGTTTGGCTTGCCATATATTATTGCACCAATGGAAGCTGAAGCTCAGTGTGCATACATGGAACTGGAAAGCCTTGTAGACGGTGTGATTACTGATGACTCTGATGTGTTCTTGTTTGGGGCACAAAGTGTTTACAAGAATATATTCGATGACCGCAAATATGTTGAGACGTACTTTATGAAGGTTTGTATCTGGCATAGAGTTGTTCTTCCTACCTCCTGTTATGTTACATTTTATAATGAACTTGTTATTCTACTGCCACAACTCTATAATTGTTTTGTTTAACCCATAATATTTTTCAGAGTTTGTTATTTTTCTCAGTCCATTTTCTGTTACTGAGTCTACAGTATATACTGAACTTGTACTGCCCCTAGTTTATTTTGCAAGGCTCAGTTGGAGCTCAGGGTAGTAGGTTCGATTTGATTGGTACTATGGGAGCACTTGCTTATAATGGTTTGTCGGTGAAAATTAATTCTATTTGATTTATTTATTTTTTAAAATTTTATTTCTTTCAGTTTTGTGGTGTTTAGCTTGTTCTTATCGAGTCTCATATCGGCTTTGATGTTTTTGGGAAATGATAGTTAATCTCACTCCCTTGTTGGCTGGGGAAGGTGGGGTGCACTCACAGCAGCTTGTTTAATGCCCTATTGATGTCATGTATCAGGATATTGAGAATGATCTTGGCCTAACACGAGAAAAACTAATCCGTATGGCACTGCTTCTTGGGAGTGATTATACTGAAGGTGTAAGGTACACTACACTAGTGATCATATCCTTCTGTGTTTTGCCATAATTATTGTGAGAATATAGAATATATTATTGTGTGTTTTGTACAAATTAGAGTCCTGTTAAAATCTACCATCACCTACTCCACATACACACCTACCACCTACCACTACCACCTACTACACACCTACCACTACCACCTACTACCACCTACTCCACTACATCTCCTATATAAGGAGTCCATCACCATTTGTAATATACAACATACATCAATCAATAATACATCAATTTTAACATGGTATCAGAGCAGGTTTAGAACCTGGTATTTTTCGCTTCCCCGGCGGGCGGCAATCTCACCTATAGAATATATTATTGTGTGTTTTGTACAAATTAGAGTCTTATTAGAGGCATGATTGTGTTAGAGTCCTGTTGGAAACATAATTATAATTGTATTTGTATTTTCCTTTTTGGTTTAGGATTTAGGGCTATATAATCTAAGGTCTGATTGTAATCTTTGATACACATTGAATATATGAGATACAGAAAGCTATTCAGAAATCTTACATGATATCAGAGCAGGTCACGAAACCCTACATCATCTGTTGAAGAGTGCCAGAGATCCTCTCTAATCTAGTCGTCTGATTTGGGCTTTGTTGGGTAATCGTCAGAATAACGGTCTTCTGTCACTAGAATCGCGCGTCGTTGGTTCAAACTGGTTCGCAATCCATCTCTCTCACAGACCTGGTTGTCAATCGAAGCTCCTTGCTTCGTGGGTCGTTTGTTCGTCTCGTTACCACGTCTAGGTCTGGTTCCTCTCGTGACCCATCTAGTTGACCTCTGGTTCGTCTCTTTGCTCTCTCGACCTTTGACGTGGTTCCTCTTCTTTCTGGTTAACTTGGGTGACCCATCTGTTTGACGTGGTTGCAGTGCTTCGACTCCTCACAGCTCAGTCTGCCTCTCTCCTTCTGGTTCTCTCGACTTCCATTTGTCTCTCTCGTTTTCTCTTGACTTCAGTCGGTGGTCTCCCTCTTTTTGAGTTTGCTAGTTTGCTTTGGTCTTTTAACGGTGATCTCTCTCTTTGTGTTTGATATCTGATTTCAACCCACCAAGTCTTTGACCCAGCTGTGCTATATTTTGAGTTATTACACTTTGCCCCCTCAGATTTTGAGTATTACACTTAAACTCTTGGTTTGGCTATTTTGTTTGATTATACTTGAACCTCTCAGTTTTCTGATTACTGTGATGTCTCTGACTTCTGATGAGTGTGCTTTCTGCCATCAGAAAGGCCATTGGAAGTACCATTGTCCCAAGAAGGGATGTCTGTCTGCCACATCTTTTCAGCAGTCTCAAAATCAATTCTGGGCTTCTCCCGCTGCGTATACTACATCCGCTCCAGCTCCTGATCCTAACTTGGCTTCCTTAACTGCTCAGATTAGTCAGCTTCAGCATATATTGTCTACCTCTCAGCCATCCCCATTTGCCTCCATTGTTTCCTCTCTTCATTCAGGTTTGCTTGGTTCTTCTTCAGGTATTTCTTCGTCTGTTTGGATTTTTGACTCTGGTGCTTCTCATCATATGACTCCCCATCTCTCCTTACTTCAAAATTGTACTCCTCCTCCCTTTTCTATTACTGTCAATGCTGCTAATGGATCTAGTATGTCTGTTGTATCTGTTGGGTTTGTCTTACTGTCTGCTATGTCTGCTGTCTCTATTCCATCTGTCCTTTATGTTCCTTAGTTATTTGTCAGTTTATTATCTATCAGTCAACTTGATGTCGCTGGTTTTGATGTTATCTTTTTTTCTGCTATCTGTTCTGTACAGGATCGAATGTCTAAGCAGCAGATTGGGACCGACCGTAGAATTGGAGACCTCTATATAGTGGAGAGCTTGCATCTGCCTATAGCAACCTCTTTGACTGCCTTTTCCTCTTTTCAGTTAGATTCTCTGTCTAGTCCTTTCTCCTTATGGCATTATCGATTAGGGCATTTGTCCGCTGACCGCTTACAATCTTTAGCTCAGTCAAGTATTTTGGGTAAAGTTTCTCCTAGTGAACTTATTGAATGTCGGGAGTGTAAACTTGCCAAAATGACAGCCTTACCTTTTCGTAAAAGTACTTTTATATCTGATACAATGTTTTCTTTAGTTCATACTGACGTTTGGGGCCCTTTTCTTGTTCTCACCAAAGGGGGTTCTGCATACTATATGTTATTTGTTGATGACTGCACCCGTTACACTTGGGTTTATCTTATGACTCATAAGTCCGATTTCTATCAGATATACCATACTTTTCAGTCTATGATTACTACTCAATTTGGGTCTACAATTAAAGTGTTACGGTCTGACTTGGGTGGAGAATATTTTAAAAATGAGTTCTGTGAGTATTTGGCCAATTTGGATACCATTTACCAAACTTCCTGTACAGATACACCTACCCAAAATGGTCGAGCCGAGCATAAACACCATCATCTTCTTGAGACCGCTAGGTCTCTTTTTCTCTCTGCCTCAGTTCCGGCTCCATTTTGGGGGGAGGCAGTTCTTACTGCTGCTTTTCTTCTCAACCGCATGCCTACTCCCCTTCTTTCTGGTCGGTCTCCTTATGAGGCTTTGTTCTCCCAAATTCCTAACTATTCCCTCCTTTGTGTGTTTGGGTCTGCCTGTTTTGTTCTTCTTTCCCGCAAAGATAGGACCAAACTTAGTGCCTGGTCTGTCCTTTGTGTTTTTTTGGGTTATAGTCCTACTCAGAAATGTTATCGATGTTACGACCCTGTTTCCCGTCGTCTTTATGTCTCCCGTCATGTTGCCTTTCTTGAACGTCTATCTTACTTCCAGCTTCCCCCTCTCACTGCTCCAGTTTTCAAAGAGGATTTGGTTCACATTGACCCATTTCCTTCTGAGGTCTCGTCTGATGAGTACATCTCTATTGTTCCCCCTAAGCTTGTTCCACAATCTCCTATACCTCTAGCTACTTCTCCTTCTTCGGCTTCTCCTCCTCCTCCGTTGTTAGTTTATTCTCGTCATAAGGCTCCTCCTCCACCGGTTGTCTCTACCCCTGTTGCTGCTCCCTCTGCTTCTGACGACTCTGATCCTACTACACACCGATATCCTTCTCGAGCACGTCATCCTCCAAACAGGTTGGGTTGGTCTAATACTTGTTTTTCTACTTCCTATCGTACCTTTTTGTTTGTTATTCACTCTTTTGTAGAACCTCAGTCTTACAAGGAGGCCTGTCAGGATCCTCATTGGGTTCAAGCTATATGAAGGATGAGTTGTCTGCTTTACAAAAAACTAGTACTTGGGAGTTGGTTCCTTTGCCTGCTGATAAGAACCTGGTTGGTTGCAAATGGGTCTACAAAGTCAAGACTCATTCTAATGGTTCTCTTGAGTGTTACAAAGCTCGTCTGGTTGCCAAAAGTTTCTCTCAAGAGTATGGTATTGATTATGAGGAGACATTTGCTCCTGTTGCCAAAATGGCTACTGTCCGTACTTTGATCTCTGTTGCTGCTGTTCGTTCTTGGCCTCTTTATCAGATGGATGTTAAGAATGCTTTTCTTAATGGCCATCTCACTGAGGAGGTTTACATGCGTCCTCCACCTGGCCTTCACTATCCCTCTGGTCAGGTTTGTCGTCTTCGGCGTGCTCTGTATGGTCTAAAGCAGTCTCCTCGTGCTTGGTATGATCAATTTCAGACTGCTGTTACCGAGCTCGGGTTTCATCCTTCTGCTTCCGACTCTGCTTTATTTCTGCGACATACCTCGGCTGGTTTTGTTGCTCTCTTACTCTATGTGGATGATATGATCATCACTGGCTTGGACTCTTCTGCTATCTCTGAGGTCAAGCAACATCTCTTCCGCACCTTCGAAATGAAGGATCTGGGTCCATTATGGTATTTTCTTGGTATTGAGATTGCTTCTTCTCCCAAATGCTATTTTCTGTCTCAGGCCAAGTATGCTAATGAAGTTATTCATCGTGCTGGTCTTACTGGTACTAAGTTTTCTGATACACCTATTGAGCTTAATGTGAAGCTTAACTCTATTGATGGTGTCCCTCTGGATGATCCCACTTTATATCGCGAGCTTGTGAGTTGTTTAGTTTATTTGATTGTCACTCGCCCTGATCTTGCTTATGTTGTTCATGTGGTTAGTCAGTTCGTTTCTGCTCCTCGCTCTACCCATTGGGCTGCTTTGGTTCGCGTTTTTCGCTATCTTAGGGGTACCGTCTTTCAGGGCTTATTGTTGTCCTCTACTTCCTCTTTGGACTTGGTGGCTTATGCTGATTCTGATTGGGCCGGTGATGTTACTGATCGTAAGTCTACGTTTGGTTTCTGTATGTTTCTTGGAGATTCCTTGATCTCTTGGAAAAGTAAGAAACAATCAGTCGTTGCTCGCTCTACTGCCGAAGTTGAGTATCGCGGCTTTGCAACTTGCGGACTTCTTCACCAAGACTCACACTACCGCTCGGTTTCAGTTTCTTCTTAGCAAACTCTCAGTATTTTCTGCTAAAACACCTTGAGTTTGAGCGGGGGTGTGAGAATATGGAATATGTTATTGTGTGTTTTGTACAAATTAGAGTCCTATTAGAGGCATGATTGTGTTAGAGTCCTGTTAGAGACATAATTATAATTGTATTTGTATTTTCCTTTTTGGTTTAGGATTTAGGGCTATATAATCTAAGGTCTGATTGTAATCTTTGATACACATTGAATATGTGAGACACAGAAAGCTATTCAGAAATCTTACAATTACATCCCAAGGCCCCCATCTGTTTGGCAGTTATACGAACTTGTTCTGTTGGCCTAGTCATTTGGGATTTGTTTTGCTATTTATTTCTTATCGTTGTAGAACTGTTTGGCAGTTATGCAACCTTTTTATTTTGGCCTACTCATTTGAGATTTGTTTTGCTATTTATTCTTTATAGGTGTAGCAGTCTGAGCCTACTCAGAAGCATGGGATTTACATGAGTGACCTCTTTTTAATTTTGTTTTTGGTATGGGTTTGTGTTGCAGTGGGATTGGCATTGTTAATGCTATTGAAGTTGTTAATGCATTTCCTGAGGAAGATGGACTCAGTAAATTCCGGGAGTGGATTGAATCACCAGATCCAACGATTCTGGGGACGTTTGATGTGAAACCAGGATCTAGTTCGAGGAAAAGAGGGTCAAAAGTCAGTGACAGTGATGTTGATTGCTCGAATAGCAATCTGGAAGAACTCTCTGCATCTGACCAAACTGTTTCACAGTCTATGGATTATATTGATAACACGAGGCAGGTCTTCATGGATAAGCATGTAATATCATCTGTCAAGCTGTTCTATTTTTCTATTTAGTGTTTACTTTTGTCATTTCTTCATTGAATATCACTAAATTTTATTTATACAGAGAAATGTGAGCAAAAACTGGCACATTCCCTGTACTTTTCCAAATGAAGCAGTAATTTCTGCATATGTTTCTCCACAAGTGGACAAGTCAACCGAGCTTTTCTCATGGGGAAAGCCAGATCTTTTTGTTCTTCGCAAGTGAGTCTTTTATAAATATGTTGCTTGCAATTTCCCTTTGGGAAAACTTGTGAATGATTTTTTAGTTGTATAGTATTTTGGTTACCTGGTGGAGCACATGATGTGATAAAATCAAGATTATTTTCCACTTCTAATTTTGGCTCAACCAATTTCCCCATGCTAATACTAATTTATATTTTACTCGATCCTTTCCGTCAAAATGCATATCCATTTCCCCACACTAATACTGATTTCTGTTTTATTTGATCCTTTCAGTCGACTTGCAGTGACTTGATCAATTAAACATGATGGAATTTTGTTTAGCTTTGTCCAAAATTCACAGTTGTGTATGAAGTTTTACCTGTCAAAAAACTTGCTGAATATGATTTGTAGGTTGTAACTGTAGAAATTTAATGTATAAAGAGAAATAGAGAATTGTATAGATATTGATTGTATTATTTATTGTTGTATGTTATGTATTACAAATGGTAAGGGGCTCCTTATATAGGAGATGTAGTGGAGTAGGTGGTAGTGGTAGGTGTGTAGTAGGTGGTAGTAGGTGGTGGTAGGTGTAGTAGGTGGAGTAGGTGATGGTAGGTTTTAACAGTATGTTTTAACAGCCCCCCGCAAACTCAGGGGGGATAGGAACTAACCAACTTGAGTTTGGAGAGAGTAACAAAACAAGAAAATAATTTGAAAAATAAAAAATGGATAGGAGACACTGTATGGTCGTGTTAGACCGTTGGTGAAGACACATGGTTGGGTCATAACGTTGTAGAGGACACTGTATGGTTGGGTCATAACATTGTAGAGGACACTGTATGGTGGTGTCATAACATTGTAGAGGACACTGTATGGTTGTGTCATAACGTTGTAGAGGACACTGTATGGTTGTGGCAGACCGTTGTAGCAGATAAAGTCTGGACAGTTGACGAGGTCACATCGGACCGATGTAAAAGCTAACCGGAATCAATGTCGGGACAGTTTACAGAGTCTTGTCGGACCCATGAAGGAGCTAACCGGAATCAATGTCGGGACAGTTTACACAGTCTTGTCGGACCCCTAAAAAGTCGCACCCTCAAAAGGTGTGCCCAATCTTTCAAAAAAGGCGTGCCATCAAAAGGCGTGCCCAATCCATAAAAAGGCGTGCCATCAAAAGGCGCGCCCAAGTTGTCGTCTAGCGCCGAGCGGCGCATGATGCGCGTGTCTGCCTTGGCTATTTAACCAAGACGGAGGCTGAGGCTGAGGCAGAAGCGAAGACAAAAAAACTTGTGAAAAAACCTCTGAAAAAAACTCTTCGTTGTCTGAGAGAGAAACTCTGTAATACTCTGTAACACTCTGTTGCCCAGAAAATGGCCTCTTCGTCCCGTAGTCTGCTCACGCTCTTTCCAGACCTCAACGAGTCAACAAGAGAGATAACTGGTGCGGTGGCCCGTGAACCTCAACCAAACACCTCTGGTTTTGCTCCGTTGAACTTTCCGATACGGTCTGTGGAGCAAAAAATGGCAGTGCAAACGGATATTGAGGCCAATCAGTATACATTGAAGTCATGTGTGGAAACCATGACTGCGGTCACAAACTTGTCGCACCGGCTTCAAAGTAGGACAAATGAGGTGCAGCAGTTAAACGCCCAACTGGCTCTGCTCCAACGCATGTATAAAGATGCGCGAACAGAGATAAGTGTGCTAAAGGCGGAAAACAAGGAGTTGAAGCGGAAGGCCACCGTGATGTTCCGATTTGGAGGTCCGCCATATGCTGTAGTGGAGGAGCAGGGTGGAGTGATCGTGCCCAGTGGAGTGGGAAACACGGAGGCAACACCGTCAAGGGCCGCCCAGGACGGAGGCAAGAAGAAAAGACCGGCGGCAGAGTAGAGAAGAATAAACTGATCATTTCATTGTTGCACTATTCGAAATCAACAATCTTAGTGTCATCCATGGTGTGCAAATATTCAAAACCAATTGATTTCAATATTTTTAAACCCTAAAACCAATTGATTTCATTGTTCTTAAATCCTAAATCTTCAAAATCAATTTATTTTGGATGTTTATGTGTATAGGTGATGATGTTGTCTGATGAGTGTTTTGTGTTTTTTTTTTTTTATTATTTTATTTTTATTTTATTTATTTCTTTATTTATTTATTTATTTTTTTATCTTTTTTTTTTTATTTAAAAAAATAAATAAATAAATAAAGAAAGTGGAGCAACGGGAGTGGACAGCTGGCCCATTACTTTGGTGAAAACCAAAAAAGCAGAAGAGCACCATTGCAGTGGTTGTGTGATATAGTTTTGATATTTCAGTGAGTGGGATGCAAAAGGTGAAGATTGGTTTAAAAATAAAAAAAGGGTATAGGTATGTGCAAAAGGTGGTGGATGATGGGTTGGAAAAGAGAAAGATTGGGGTACATGATGATGATGATGATAATAATAAAATGAATAAAAAAAACATTGGTTTTGTGTAATGTGGCTTTATTAAAAAAAATGAGAGGTGATTGTGGGAGTGGCTGAAGTCAAAAGTCAATGGAGCAAGTAGATCTCGATGAAGCCGAACCAAACCTTGATGTTAAGAGCCAAACAAGACCTTGATATAGCCGAAGGTGTAGATCTCAACGGAGTCGGCGTAGATTTCGTGTGCTCTGATCTTGCGATCCAAGCCAAGATGAGAATAGAGCAGAACATGGCGACAGTGGGGACAGCAAAGCCCCAAATCCAGCCCTTCTGTTGCTGTAAATAGACGAGGAGGGTGATCCCCAAAAGAACACCCATATTGATGGCGAAGAAGAACCAGTTGCAGAATGCGTACTTCTTGTGTGACACTCTGCATAGTCTCCAACGGCTCTTTGTGTTTGCTTCTTCTGGGTCTACTATAATTGCTGCTTTGTCCAAGAATCTGTATTGGACAGTATGAGAAAGCTTTCTGGCACCATGAATAGCGGACGAGCTCGGTGGCGGCAGAAACAAAGGGGCAGCAACAAAATTGGACTGTCTGATCATGAATCAACGCAGATCGTCAAGTGAGTATGTGTAGAAAATTCTAACGGACTAGGTTGAGGTCCGGCGGGCGGCTAAGGTGAGGTTGCCGCCCGCCGGGGAAGCGAAAATATTAGGTTCTAATTTTGAATTGTATTTTAAAAATATGTTTGGTTAACATGTTGCACCCAAATCATGATTTAAATACAGCATTGAGTTTTGAAAAGTAAACCAAACGCTACCGCCATTTTTGTTTGGATGAACAGATTTGGAAGTGGAGTATTTGAGGTTCAGATATAAGAATCAATTGGAGGATAAGTTATTAGGGTTAGATCACTTAGGGAGAGGTGAGCATAGAGATGTGAACCTCATATACAATCCATCAATCTAAATACAACCAAATATCACTTAAAAGTAATTTTATTTTTAAAATCAAAGTTTTATATATTGTGCTGGAGAAAGTTTTTATATGTAAGGAGCATGTTTGATGTTTACATTTTGTTTTATACTTCCCTGGGATAGTTGTTTGGCACCACTTCATTAAGTAATGGTTTTTTAAGTTAATTTGAGCTGCCTTTACCATGTCCTTGGGAAAGGAGTAAATGTCTTCCAGGAAAGAATTATCGAAGTTCAGTTTTATACTCCAATTACTATCACAGTTTTTTACTTTTTGGATTCTTTAGTTTTAAATTATAAATGCCTGTTCTCTAATCACCTTTCAAAACTGAAAATTTAGATTCCCCTTCCTCCCCTTTTCGTTATGGCTAATTATATCCGGGGTCTTAAAATCCACTTGATTTTCTGGATTTTTATTCAGGTTCTCAAGGGTCGCATTGCATAAGGGAATGCTTGCTTTCCAAATGGAACCAATGGTATTACAAACTTTCCATTGTTTTTATGCTTTTAATATTAATAATTGAGCAGTTTTTGTTTCAGAGAAGACAAGGACCATTGGATGGAGAGTGGATCCCTAAATACACACGTTTTAGCTATTGCTATTTTTGATCCTTATAAATGTAGAGGGTCCAGCAAGACTCTGTAAACTGTCACAACAACTGTCACAACATTGTCTGCTACAACGGTCCGACATGACCCCATAAACTGTCTTCTACATCGGTCCAACACGAGCCAGTGTCTTCTACATCGGTCTGCCATAACCATACAGTCTTCTACAACGGTCTGACACGACCATACAGTGTCTCCTATCCATTTTTTATTTTTCAGATTATTTTCTTGTTTTGTTACTCTCTCCAAACTCAAGTTGGTTAGTTCCTCTCCCCCTTGAGTTTGCGGGGGCTGTTAAAATCTACCATCACCTACTCCACATACACACCTACCACCACCTACTACCACCTACTACACACCTACCACTACCACCTACTACCACCTACTCCACTACATCTCCTATATAAGGAGTCCATCACCATTTGTAATATACAACATACATCAATCAATAATACATCAATTTTAACAAGTCCTATTAGAGGCATGATTGTGTTAGAGTCCTGTTAGAGACATAATTATAATTGTATTTGTATATTCCTTTTTGGTTTAGGATTTAGGGCTATATAATCTAAGGTCTGATTGTAATCTTTGATACACATTGAATATATGAGATTCAAAAAGCTATTCAGAAATCTTACATGGTATCAGAGCAGGTCACGAAACCCTACATCGCTTGTTGAAGAGTGTCAGAGATCCTCTCTAATCCAGTCGTCTGATTTGGGCTTTGTTGGGTAATCGTCGGAATCACTGTCTTCTGTCACCAGAATCGCGCGTCGTTGGTTCAAACTGGTTCGCGATCCATCTCTCTCACAGACCTGGTTGTCAATCGAAGCACCTTGCTTCGTGGGTCGTTTGTTCGTCTCTTTACCACGTCTAGGTCTGGTTCCTCTCGTGACCCATCTAGTTGACCTCTGGTTCGTCTCTTTGCTCTCTCGACCTTTGACGTGGTTCCTCTTCTTTCTGGTTAACTTGGGTGACCCATCTGGTCGACCCATCTGTTTGACGTGGTTGCCGTGCTTCGACTCCTCACAGCTCAGTCTACCTCTCTCCTTCTGGTTCTCTCGACTTCCATTTGTCTCTCTCGTCTTCTCGACTTCAGTCGGTGGTCTCCCTCTTTCTGAGTTTGCTAGTTTGCTAGTTTGCTTTGGTCTTTTAACGGTGATCTCTCTCTTTATGTTTGATATCTAATTTCAACCCACCAAGTCTTTGACCCAGCTGTGCTATATTTTGAGTTATTACACTTTGCCCCCTCAAATTTTGAGTATTACACTTAAACTCTTGGTTTGGCTATTTTGTTTGATTATACTTGAACCTCTCAGTTTTCTGATTACTGTGATGTCTCTGGCTTCTGATGAGTGTGCTTTCTGCCATCAGAAAGGCCATTGGAAGTACCATTGTCCCAAGAAGGGATGTCTGTCTGCCACATCTTTTCAGCAGTCTCAAAATCAATTCTGGGCTTCTCTCGCTGCGTACACTACATCCGCTCCAGCTCCTGATCCTAACTTGGCTTCCTTAACTGCTCAGATTAGTCAGCTTTAGCATATATTGTCTACCTCTCAGCCATCCTCATTTGCCTCCATTGTTTCCTCTCTTCATTCAGGTTTGCTTGGTTCTTCTTCAGGTATTTCTTCGTCTGTTTGGATTTTTGACTCTGGTGCTTCTCATCATATGACTCCCCATCTCTCCTTACTTCAAAATTGTACTCTTCCTTCCTTTCCTATTACTGTCAATGCTGCTAATGGATCTGGTATGTTTGTTGTATTTGTTGGGTCTGTCTTACCGTCTGCTATGTCTGCTGTCTCTATTCCATCTATCCTTTATGTTCTTTAGTTATCTGTCAGTTTATTATCTATCAGTCAACTTGATGCCGCTGGTTTTGATGTTATCTTTTCTTCTGCTATTTGTTCTGTACAGGATCGAATGTCTATGCAGCAGATTGGGACTGGCCGTAGAATTGGAGACCTCTATATAGTGGAGAGCTTGCATCTGCCTATAGCAACCTCTTTGACTGCCTTTTCCTCTTTTCAGTTAGATTCTCTGTCTAGTCCTTTCTCCTAATGGCATTATCGATTAGGGCATTTGTCCGCTGACCGCTTACGATCTTTAGCTCAGTCAGGTATTTTGGGTAAAGTTTCTCCTAGTGAATTTATTGAATGTCGGGAGTGTAAATTTGCCAAAATGATAGCCTTACCTTTTTGTAAAAGTACTTCTATATCTGATACCCTATTTTCTTTAGTTCATACTGATGTTTGGGGCCCTTCTCCTGTTCTCACCAAAGGGAGTTCTGCATACTATGTGTCATTTGTTGATGACTGCACCCGTTACACTTGGGTTTATCTTATGACTCATAAGTCCGATTTCTATCAGATATACCATACTTTTCAGTCTATGATTACTACTCAATTTGGGTCTACAATTAAAGTGTTACGGTCTGACTTGGGTGGGGAATATTTTAAAAATGAGTTCTGTGAGTATTTGGCCAATTTGGGTAGCATTCACCAAACTTCCTGTACAGATACACCTGCCCAAAATGGTCGAGCCGAGCATAAACACCGTCATCTTCTTAAGACCGCTAGGTCTCTTCTTCTCTCTGCCTCAGTTCTGGCTCCATTCTGGGGGGAGGCAGTTCTTACTGCTGCTTTTCTTCTCAACCGCATGCCTACTCCCCTTCTTTCTGGTCGGTCTCCTTATGAGGCTTTGTTTTCCCAAATTCCTAACTATTCCCTCCTTCGTGTGTTTGGGTCTGCCTGTTTTGTTCTTCTTTCCCACAAAGATAGGACCAAACTTAGTGCCTGGTCTGTCCTTTGTGTTTTTTTGGGTTATAGTCCTACTCAGAAATGTTATCGGTGTTATGACCCTATTTCCCGTTGTCTTTATGTCTCCCGTCATGTTGCCTTTCTTGAACGTCTATCTTACTCCCAGCTTCCCCCTCTCACTGTTCCAGTTTCCAAAGAGGATTTGGTTCACATTGACCCATTTTCTTCTGAGGTCTCGTCTGATGAGTACATCTCTATTGTTCCCCCTGAGCTTGTTCCATCTTCTCCTCTTATACCTCTAGCTACTTCTCCTTCTTCGGCTTCTTCTCTTCCTTTGGCTTCTTCTCCTCCTCCGTTGTTAGTTTATTCTCGTCGTAAGGCTCCTCCTCCACCGGTTGTCTCTACCCTTGCTGCTGCTCCCTCTGCTTCTGACGACTCTGATCCTACTGCACACCGATATCCTTCTCGAGCACGTCATCCTCCAACATGTTGGGTTGGTCCAATATTTGTTTTTCTACTTACTATCGTACCTTTTTGTCTGCTATTCACTCTTTTGTAGAACCTCAGTCTTACAAGGAGGCCTGTCAGGATCCTCATTGGGTTCAAGCTATGGAGGATGAGTTGTCTGCTTTACAAAAAATTGGTACTTGGGAGTTGGTTCCTTTGCCTGCTGATAAGAACCTGGTTGGTTGCAAATGGGTCTACAAAGTCAAGACTCATTCTGATGGTTCTCTTGAGCGTTACAAAGCTCGTCTGGTTGCCAAAGGTTTCTCTCAAGAGTATGGTATTGATTATGAGAAGATATTTGCTCCTGTTGCCAAAATGACTACTGTCCGTACTTTGATCTCTGTTGCTGCTGTTCGTTCTTGGCCTCTTTATCAGATGGATGTTAAGAATGCTTTTCTTAATGGCCATCTCACTAAGGAGGTTTACATGCGTCCTCCACCTGGCCTTCACCATCCCTCTGGTCAGGTTTGTCGTCTTCGGCATACTCTGTATGGTTTAAAGCAGTCTCCTCGTGCTTGGTATGATCGATTTCATACTGCTGTTACCGAGCTCGGGTTTTATCGAGCTCGGGTTTTATCCTTCTGCTTCCGACTTTGCTTTATTTCTGCGACATACCTCATCTGGTTTTGTTGCTCTCTTACTCTATGTGGATGATATGATCATCACTGGCTCGAACTCTTCTGCTATCTCTGAGGTCAAGCAACATCTCTTCCGCACTTTCGAAATGAAGGATCTGGGTCCATTACAGTATTTTCTTGGTATTAAGGTTGCTTCTTCTCCCAAATGCTATTTCCTGTCTCAGGCCAAGTATGCTAATGAAGTCATTCATCGTGCTGGTCTTACTGATACTAAGGTTTCTAATACACCTATTGAGCTTAATGTGAAGCTTAACTCTATTGATGGTGTCCCTCTGGATGATCCCACTTTATATCGCGAGTTTGTGGGTTGTTTAGTTTATTTGATTGTCACTCGCCCTGATCTTGTTTATGTTGTTCATGTGGTTAGTCAGTTCGTTTTTGCTCCTCGCTCTACCCATTGGGCTGCTTTGGTTCGCGTTCTTTGCTATCTCAGGGATACTTTCTTTCAGGGCTTATTGTTGTCCTTTATTTCCTCTTTGGACTTGGTGGCTTATGCTGATTCTGATTGGGCCGGTGATGTTACTGATCGTAAGTCTACGTCTGGTTTCTGTATGTTTCTTGAAAATTCCTTGATCTCTTAGAAAAGTAAGTAACAGTCAGTCGTTGCTCGCTCTACTGCCGAAGCTGAGTATCGCGGCTTTGCAACTTGCGGACTTCTTCACCAAGACTCACACTACCGCTCGGTTTCAGTTTCTTCGTAGCAAACTCTTAGTATTTTCTGCTAAAACACCTTGAGTTTGAGCGGGGGTGTGAGAATATGGAATATATTATTGTGTGTTTTGTACAAACTAGAGTCCTATTAGAGGCATGATTGTGTTAGAGTCTTGTTAGAGGCATAATTATAATTGTATTTGTATTTTCCTTTTTGGTTTAGGATTTAGGGCTATATAATCTTAGGTCTGATTGTAATCTTTGATACACATTGAATATATGAGATACAGAAAACTATTCAGAAATCTTACAATTACATCCCAAGGTCCCCATCTGTTTGGCAGTTATACGAACTTGTTCTGTTGGCCTAGTCATTTGGGATTTGTTTTGCTATTTATTTCTTATCGTTGTAGAACTGTTTGGCAGTTATGCAACCTTTTTATTTTGGCCTACTCATTTGAGATTTGTTTTGCTATTTATTCTTTATAGGTGTAGCAGTCTGAGCCTACTCAGAAGCATGGGATTTACATGAGTGACCTCTTTTTAATTTTGTTTTTGGTATGGGTTTGTGTTGCAGTGGGATTGGCATTGTTAATGCTATTGAAGTTGTTAATGCATTTCCTGAGGAAGATGGACTCAGTAAATTCCGGGAGTGGATTGAATCACCAGATCCAACGATTCTGGGGACGTTTGATGTGAAACCAGGATCTAGTTCGAGGAAAAGAGGGTCAAAAGTCAGTGACAGTGATGTTGATTGCTCGAATAGCAATCTGGAAGGACTCTCTGCATCTGACCAAACTGTTTCACAGTCTATGGATTATATTGATAACACGAAGCAGGTCTTCATGGATAAGCATGTAATATCATCTGTCAAGCTGTTCTATTTTTCTATTTAGTGTTTACTTTTGTCATTTCTTCATTGAATATCACTAAATTTTATTTATACAGAGAAATGTGAGCAAAAACTGGCACATTCCCTGTACTTTTCCAAATGAAGCAGTAATTTCTGCATATGTTTCTCCACAAGTGGACAAGTCAACCGAGCTTTTCTCATGGGGAAAGCCAGATCTTTTTGTTCTTCGCAAGTGAGTCTTTTATATGGGTTAGGTTTAGTGGAGTAGGTGAGGTGGTAGTGGTGTAGTGGGTTAGGTTTAGTGGAGTAGGTTTAAGTGGGTGAAGTAGGTGATAGGTTTTAACAGGTAGGTTTTAACAGTAGGTTTTAACAGTAACACTAAAAAAACAGCTGCAGAAAACTGTCTATGACTTGTCTTCACCTTACAACAACTGAATTCACATACTCAGCTGTGACTAATTCATCTGACTCTTAAGAGGAAAAAATTGCTTTCAAAATTGATTAATAGCTCTTGCCTACATTGATACCAGTCAACTCCCAGCAAAACAGTCACTAGAGTGCTTTACGAAAGAAATCAAATGCTGGATTTACCAAGTGTCTTTTCACACAGATTATGTTGGGAAAAGTTTGGGTGGAGTACACAGAAGGCTGATGAATTGCTCCAACCTGTTCTGAAGGAGTACAACAAACGCGAGGTTAGTCTCTCTCTTTCTCTCTCTCTCAAATGCACACCCATACCAACACACCCTCACACACAACCAGCCCATAAACCTTAACGCCTTTAGCTAATAAAGTTTAAGGAGCAAGTTATGTAGGATTTAAGATTTTTTTATAAAAGTTTTCTACTTTTGTGTGTGAGTGTGTGTGGGTTTTGTAGAATTACATGCACACACAACCACACCGAGAGCGAATGAACTCCAAACCGACACACCATGCACTAACAGGAAGTGATTTTTGGATGGGTGATAGAGTATTAGAGACTAACAAGGTCCACTTGGATGGACCACACAATTGATGTGGGAGACATCATTTTTTCCCCCTGATCTTATAGCAATACACTTTCTAGTTCAAAATTTATATGGTATGGTTCACTAAGAAGCATGGACACAGATGTGACACATTACGAAACACACTGAGACAACAAGTTTTAAAAAAATTCTAGAAATGACACTGTAGGAAAATGATAACAAATAAAGAGAAATGCCCCATCTCCCATTTTATCACCCCCAATTGCACCTCTAATGAGGTGGCAAACAATACCAACCAATTAACTTTCTTCAAACTCTTCTCTCCCCTTTCAAAATTGTTTGCCACCTCATTAGAAGTGTAATTAGGGGTGATGTAGCAAAACTCAACAATTAAATATGTATTAATGACTATTTCTTCATTTTAGAAATATATTTACATATATCACATGAATTGTATATTTTTATACCAAGGTATATTATAATTGAATACATCGATAATGTTTGCATTATAATTAGCAACAGAGGAGCATAGAAGGGAAATTCTTTTTCACATTCTACATATTGGAAAAGAAGCGTGAACAAAAGTCCAAAAAACTATTTTAGAAAACTCTATTTATAAACAAATTCGAACTTTTGGCTTTAAAATTCCTACAATTTAAAAGATAATAATTTAAAGGTTGAGGGATAAACTACATATTTAATTGATTTTATTTTATCGTTTAATCCATCTCAATGTGTTATTGTAATTTTCCTAAGTGTCCAAAGGGTGTCTGGTTTTTAATTAACTTTTAAAAACAATGACATGTTTGGATGTGTGCCAAACACGTGCCAACAAATGTTTGACAAGTGTATTAGAAGTGTCCACACTTTTTAGAATTGTTTCATGAGTATTGAGATGTTTATCACCAAACAATCTTCTCTTTTTCTCCCTTTATTTAGCTGATACTGGTATCTTCTGACTTGTTTCATGTGCTTGATTAAGACTCAACTGCGGTTGGAAGCATTTTACACTTTCAATGAGAGATTTGCAAAAATCCGCAGTAAGAGGATTAAAAAAGCTGTTAGAGGAATAACAGGGAGCCTGTCCTCGAAGCTAATGGATGATGTGCAAGAAGCTTCCAAGAGTAGAAAGAAAAGAAGAGTGAGCCCCAGTGAACATAGGGAGGACAAGTCAGAAAAACCTTTAAGTGGAGCAGAGGCTTATATCAATAGCAGCAAAGGCAACAAAGCACAAACATCAACTGCCAAGTGGTCAAGAAAAAGGAAACATGTAGAACCTGTACCATCTGAAGCAAGGAATCCAGGACCACTGATGCAGGAAGGTGGGAAAAGTAGCAGTCAGGGTTTGAGTGCAAGAGGAGGAGGCCGAGCTGTGGGAAGAAGTAGGGGAAAGAAAAACCCTGGTCGTGCATATGCTGAAAGCAGTTCTAATGATGGAAGCAATAGTGATTATGAACTGGAAATTCAAGTTGAAAATTTAGAAGGACCACATGGAGTAAGGAAGGTAGATTTTGTTGTTCCCTGTCTTTTTATTTTTGTGTTAATTTTTTGGGGTGATATCACTGTTGTTTATATAATGTAGAATGACCTGAGTTACGGGAAGACTTGATTGGGTGCTTCTACAGGGTAGTGTAACTTGAAACTCAAATTGACCAGAACTAACAAAGCTTTCTACTTTCTAGGCACACTTGCTTCAGTTTTGGGTCATTCAAAGCTGGTTCAGCTTGCCTAGTCATTCCATCCGAACTTCCAGTTTGTTGGAGAGCTATATACACACACACACACATACATTTATTCCATACATACAGGTAAATGCATATCAATAAAGGGAATCAATGAAGCTGGGCTACCAGTTTTCATTTAGGAACTGGGATAAGCATGTTGGGCTTCTTAATGAACCCCCTTGGTTTTAAATGTTGAGACATGGGGTACATAAAAACAATGTCATAGTGACAAGGACACAAACGACAAACAATCTCAGTGATGGGTTGGAAACTCGTTTTGACTTGGCTTGCCGCATGTGCCCTTCATCCAGTTCTTTGTGAATATTAGAATTAAGGCCTAGTTTGGCATAACCTATATAATTCATCTTTTTATCTTTTTTCCATCACATTACCTCTCTACTTTTCTACACATCTTTTCGTAAAAAGACAAAAAGTACACTTTTTTAGGATACCTCAAACCAACCCTAAGGTGGGCTTTTGGCAAACCTGCATTGAGTTGCTGTCATAGTGACAATTATAAAGTTCTTCACAAAAATGTGATTGTTTATATTAGTAGGATCAGCTTAACATGCCATTTCTCACAGCATTCCTTGTTGGGAGTCTTGGGACACTAAAAGGTTTGAACACGAACACCATGGTTATCACTAGTGTGGTTTTCCAGATTGAACTCTGGTGTCTGCACTACAATGCATGTGTGCGTAAATTAACATTCTACGTTGAGAGTAACATATATGAATCCATTTTTATCATTTCCCCCTATTTTCCTTTTGCCATTCATTTGATTTACCAATATTCTTCTGTTTAATTCTCGCAGTCAACTCGAACTCGAAAGGCTGTGAAATACACTTTGGATGACTTGGAAATTGATGAGCCGGGTAAAGCAGACCAAGAAGAGGTAAACTCCGGTGATGAAGAGACAGTGCAAGAAGAGCCTTCTGAGGATCATGGCTTAGTTGGAGATGATGGTGCTGGATCTGGTGAAAAGATCCAGCTTAAAGGTAGGGATTCTTCATTTGAGGAGCGATCAGGTGGGGACTACCTTGAAATGGCTGGTGGATTCTGCATGGATGAAGCTGAACCAGAACTTGAAACAGGTCAACTAAGTTTAGATCAGAAAGACAATCCATCTTTTGGGGCAGAATTGTCTGAAGAGTACCTTAAAATGGGGGGTGGATTTTGCTTGGATGAAGATGAAACAAATATGGGCACAGATAAACGTCCTTCCAAATCAGTTGGGGCTTCCATCTCTGACAATGCTGAACCTGCTCTTTGTTCTAATGTTGTGGTAGAAGCTGACCCTGATTTTGGTCCAGTTCAATTGGTTTCCAGTCCTTCAAGAGCTTTAGATGGAGTTGAGGATAGAAGGAGGACAGATGCATATGATAGCAATCAGAATGTTGAACATTCAACTCCTGTAACTAGTGATGTTCATTCAAGGTTAGCAATGTCTCCTTCAGAAAGTACCAGAAAAGATGATTCTGGGACAGCCTCTGTAAAATATCTAAGCGCCATGCCTTACTTGAGAAGAAAGCGAAGGAAGAGTTGAGGTTGTTTGATTTTTGGAACCTTTTTTTTGTTGTTGAGAGGGGGGGGGGGGGAGGGAGGGGGTGAAATGGGGCTGTGTATCTCATTTCTTCTGTCTTCCCTCCCTTTTTTCTTTCTAGGGCCATAATTGAATAGGTATGCATGTATTTAAAAGCAATTTTGAAGGATAACCCCCCTATGCTCCTGTGGATTTGTGTCTTAGAGCAAGCCAGCATTACCTAAAACCAAACAGCTGAAATTTGTATAAGATGTCAGAATTTGTTCAATGAAGAGCTCGTCCTAAAAAAAAAAAATTTTTTTTTTGCCAGGGTCTGTGGAGGTTCTCTGATATTGGACCATTATCTTTTTTTGTGTTTCAATTTGTAGCATTGTGGGAATCGTTTATTTTTTTGGTCGGGGTAGTGGGGAAGGGAATTCAGGATCTCCACCACGGGCGGATGAGCTGGCTGATTTTAACTTGTTGGTGCTTTTCACTGCACTACTGGCATTTGCTCATGAAAATGTTGAAGTCGCTACTTGAGATGTGGACCTCCACTTTATTAAAATTTGCTAATAATTGAGATCTAGGGCAGCAGGATACGTTTTTTGTTTTGGATATGGAGTTGGTAAATGGATAAATAAATCATGATTTAACAGAGATACAAGTTAATTAATCTA
Organism: Camellia sinensis; assembly: GCF_004153795.1. Classification (NCBI taxonomy): domain Eukaryota; kingdom Viridiplantae; phylum Streptophyta; class Magnoliopsida; order Ericales; family Theaceae; genus Camellia; species Camellia sinensis. The sequence continues at coordinate 53,095 of NW_021027754.1, forward strand.
GGGCAGCATTAATTGTTTCCATTTTGTTACGAAGGATTTGATAATAATTTCTTGGGTGAATTTCAAACACATCTTCTAAGGTTTATTTAAACTACAAATCATCTCTATAATTTTGGAAATTATGTTTCTTAAGATTTTTAATTTCATAACAAACAAGTCTTTTTATTAATAAATTATCAAGTTAATTAGTAGTTTTTAATGATGTTAAAATTTTATTTCAATTAATAATTCAGATAATTTTATTATTATATAAGAGAACATTTAGAAAATTTATTTTTTCAGTTAATTTTGTTAAATAAAAAATTCTGATAAGAAAGTATTTATAATTTTTTAAATCATAAAGAGCATCTCTAATGGAGCTTTCAAAATACTTGCCAAAGCTATAATTTGTAGGGGTGAGCATGGTCCGGATTGGACTGGATTAGGATAAAACCAGGACCAATCCGTTATCTACGGTTCCTAAAAAATTGGAACCAATCCAATCCGTTTAAATCATGGAACCAATCCGAACCAATCCATTTAAATACGGATTGGATCGGTTTAGGACCACGGATTCACATAATTAAATAACAAAAATATATTTATAACACTTTAATTTTATAAAAATATAAACATAGCGCTATATTAGTTTCACAATAGCAACATATTTTTCTATAATAGCGACATACTGTTCTAAAATTTAAACAACCATAAGAAAAATTGGTTTCACTATAAGTATTTAAACCATTATAAATTAAAACTAAAAACCAACAAACAAGAGTAATAAAAGAAAATATTATATGGTTTTAGGTTTAAGTTTAGATTTTATATAGAATTAAGAGAAGATACAATGGGGGAGGATGTATAATAAAAATATAGACTATTTGTATACGGTTCGGATCGGTTCCAATCCGGAACCGTGGGATTCAATCCGGAACCAATCCGTAGACTACGGATTTTTAATTCTTCCATCCGGAACCGAACCGCGGATTCAAAAAACCAATCCAAACCTATCGGATTGGACTGGACTGGATCGGATTACGGATTTCACGGATCACTTGCTCAGCCCTAATAATTTGTCAATAGTGACAAAAAGTGGGTCTCCAATGGCTTGCTATTTTACTTGCCAAAGATGGCATATGCCATTTATGTTCTCAAATTTGGCAAGTAGAATAGCAATTGCCAAATATGCCATATCAGCAAATATGAACAGATTTGTAACTTCAAATTCAGTCGAAAAAACAGAATTGAAACAGTAGAAAACTAAGTAATTTTTAGAATCAATTCCCAATTTCCAAATCAAACCGAAATTTGAATATACAGCCAAATTCACAAATTTCACAAAAAAATTCACAATTTCACAATAAATTTCACAATTTCAAAATCAATTTTTTGGTGGGGTGAATTATATATTTTTTTTCTTTCTAATTTTTAATTTTTTTAATTTTTTATATTTGTCTAGTCGGGAATAATATAAATATATAATTTTTTTTACAAATAGTTTAAAAAAGGTCACAAAAGACAAAAAATAAACAAAAATAAAATTACAAAAAAATATATATTCAAACAACATCTACAAACTTAGAAGAAAAGTTGGTTGAGAATTGTCAAAATAGCAAGTGACCATTGTTATAATTTGGCAAAATAACACTATTCATTACTAAATTATAGCAATAGCAATGGTATTATGGCAACAACCATTAAAGATGATATAAAAAATAATTTATATTTTAAATAAATTTATAAATTACTCTAATTTTTCTTCATTTATTTAGGGTTATAAGCAAACAGTAATGCTACAGAGCCCGAATATGGCTCGAAATTAGGGGGAAGAAGAAGGAGGAGGAGGAGGGGGAGGAGAAAAAAGAGAAGAAGAACTCGACTGGAGGGGCCAACAAAATCAGGCAGAGGCGGAGGCGGAGGCGGAAGCAGAGGCGGAGGTGGAGACGGAGGCGGCGGCGGCGGGCGGAGGCAGAGGTGGAGGCGGGGCTGCGATGCTGACGAGCGACGAGGGACGAGCTGCGAGATCGGCCGACGAGCTGGGACGCCGACGAGCTGCGACGACGACAACCTGCGTTTTCGCTCTCGCCTCTGTTCAACTCAACGAAGAAGAAAGAAAAGGAAGAAAAGGAAGAAAAGAAAAAGAAAAAAAAAAAATCAAAACCCAAAACAACATCATTTTAGATTTTGAGACAAATTTAAACCCCTAATTTCGGGCTCTCAAAGATTATGCATAAGCAAAATGTTACGTGGTGCATATTAGACTTCATTTGTTCCCACAGACGGCGCCAATTGTACGGGGAGGAAATAATTCTCCTCGTATAATCCTGTTGACCAAGTCCACGCTCCTCCGTACGACGTCGCTTTGTCACCTGAAAACAAAAACGTGAGCTAGCCGGCGGGTGTGTGCCGGAAACCTCTCCGATGCCTAAGTCAGAAAACTTGACAAATAGACAAAGCTCTATGTTCTCAGAAAAAATTGTGTTCAATTACCTCCTCCAAGGTGATGTTTGTGAGCTTTTATAAGTTCGCATAATAGCTATCAATTTATGAAAACACATAAACATCAAAATTACCTTAGGATTCATCGCCGCCGAGAGAAGATAATTAAATACACACCGGACAAAGACCTTAATGCCACTGCTTAAACCAAGTGGGATGGTTTTTACTTTGGCCGAACTACTATATGACCGAAATAAGCTTGGCTATGCAGAGCCACTGAATAAACCGAACTCATCCTTAGTTCGGTCCTTGTGTTTTCCCTTTCTTATCTCAGCTTTCCATGTAGAACCCATGGTACGGTCTTGGACCGAACTAACGACTTTCGGCCGGTCTAACCCCAATACCGGTATAACTCCAAGTTGCTTTCGGACCAAAGTATCTTTTACAGTCACTGTGCCGAAGTAACTTTGTCTCTCTTAGGCCGGAGTAGCCTTGCCTCTCCTGGGCCAGAGTAACACTGCGGCCTTCCCTGGGCCGGAGTAACATTGCGGCATTTTCACCAAGTTTTTGGCACTTTGGGCCACAAAACCCATCTCATAACTCGGCCCAATTTTTACCAAAAATTACCCTCTCAAAAACCCAAAACAACATCATTTTAAATTTTGAGACAAATTTAAACCCTTAATTTCGGGCTCTCAAAGATTATGGATAAGCAAAATGTTACGTGGTGCATATTAGACTTCATTTGTTCAGATTGCCATCCTCACGCAGTCTGTCATTTTGTAATAATTATCTTTGTTTTTATATTAGCAAAATGTTACCCATCATTTTCGGTGACTTGACTGACAGATGACACCTCAACCGTCGGGCAGGAAATGTCTGTTACATCCTATTTTAATTGTGCGGTGATTGACGAAAAAAATAAAATTTATAAATTTATGTTAAATAATTAAAAAATATAAAAAATATGATGAATTATAATTGGTATAAGGTATGACAATGTAAAGTCTCAAGATTAATTAATAAATTTTTGATCTATTTTAAGAATTAGATTAAAAATTAACTTCTTAATTTTTTTAATATTTTTTTGAAGAACCGGAGAAAAATAAAAATAAAAAATATGATTAAAAAAAATCAAAAAATGTTAATCCAGTGGGCAAAATAGGCCGTCTTGCAGGGTTGACGAAAAGATTCATTATTATTGTTGATTAGATATTTTTTAATCTTTCAAGTTGTAGGGCATATTTAATATTTAAATATGTCAAAATCATAACCGCATCAATTGCTGTCAGCTCGAGGACAATAATATAATCCAATCTAAAAAAATGGACGATAGTATAATAAAAATATTAAAAAACTTCCAAATTTTATCAAATATTATATAAGTGTAAAATTCATAAGATCTATATGAAATTTACATAGCCTAAATTTCACATCCCCATAAGATATTTGTCGAAACTTTTAATAAATTTTTTAAAATTTTTAATATTATGTGTAAAAAAAAAAAATGCCTCCCTCCGTTGATTCGTTAGAACATTTCTAACAGTAATAGACATTTTATCTATCTTAATATTACTATAAAGTATACATTTTGTTTTATTTATTAACTGTTTCATGTTTCTATTCCAATCATGCTCTGTATTTTAGCTATTTATTCAAATACTATTAATTTTATAGAATGTCACATCAGCAACAAAGATGGAGAGAAATAATCTTAATGATTAAATATATTTTGCCTAACTTTGAAAGCTAGATACAAGTAACTAATAAATATGAATTAAGCTAAAATACTTAATCATATGTCTAGTACATTAAAATTAAAAAAAAATAAATCATATTAAATATTTTAACTCACAAGCATTATATACCTAGCGGTTAGAGATACCCATACCCTTACTTTTTCTTTTACTTTTAGTTTTAGTTTTAGTTTTATATATATATATATATATTATACATAGCCTAGCGAGTATAGTGGAAGTAAGAGTAGTCGTTCCTCTGTTTCTCAACTTATTGCAACCGTGGAGAGAGAAGATGAGGCTGCAATTTTGTATGAAGAATGCATTGCCCTTTGCAGTGATGATAATGTTGGAGTGTGGAGATGTGTGTGCTATGACACTAGGCAAAGCAGCTTTGAATATTGGGATGAACAACTTGGTTTTCGTCGTGTACTATAATGCTCTGGGCACTCTCATTCTTCTCCCTTTTTTCATCTTTCACAGGCTCAGGTTTGTTGTTTCTATTTCTCTAATATTCTAGTTTCTGATTCTCTTACAGCAAACAAATCCATTGAAAATGTCAAACTTTTCAGCAGAAGCCAGCAGCCTCCGCTCAGTTTCTCTCTCCTTTGCCGATTCTCACTCCTTGGTCTACTTGGGTAACACTGTCTATATATATATATGATTCATGTATCAGATTTTATACTAGATGATGATTTTCAACAACTGATGAATTGGTTTCTTTCTGCTGTAGGATTTGTTTGGCGCAGATATGTGGATACACTGGAATCAATTATAGCTCCCCAACTCTAGCATCCGCTATGGGTAACCTGTTGCCGGCTTTTACATTCTTGCTTGCCATCATTTTCAGGTCTAATTAATGGACCTACTCGAATCAAGTTAATTTGATTGTTATGCATTTTCAAATGTTGTTAGGAAAATGATTTCGATTACCATATCATCTGTTGGTTAATGTGAACGCATATCTGTCTAATTTTAGCTCTTTTGAGGTTATGTTTAAAATGTTTGACAAATACTAGAATCTGAACCCCCTTTTTTGTTTTCTGGAATTTAAAAACCATTCTTGCAATCTCTCTCTCTCTCTCTCTCGACATATTTAGGTTTTTCTCAAGCATATTTCAATTTTTAGAATAATTTTTACAATTTCTTAGGATGGAGAAATTTGATTTGAGAAGGCCCAGCAGTCAAGCGAAATCCGTGGGAACCATTGTGGCAGTGTCAGGAGCTTTCGTGATGATTCTTTATAGAGGCCCCCTGATAACCACCTCAGCTTCTAATTTACATCATCGGCTTCTTTTGTCACAACAACAATCAAATTGGGTCCTTGGAGGGCTTGTCCTTGGAACCGCTTGCTTTGTGACTTCCATATGGAGCATTGCTCAGGTAAAAACCACCCAAAAGTTACTTTACTGAGAATCTACAAAACCAAGCAAAAATGACACTTCTCATTTGCACTCACTTGCAATTATTTTTCCTATTTTCCATTTATTTGATATTTTCCCTCGAAAAAAATCCCCAAATGTTTAGTTAGTATGGTTAAAACTTTCCTCTAAAGTAAGTTGATGTTGATTTATAATTGCAGGCAGCAACTGTTAAAGAGTACCCAGATGAAATGACTGTAGTCTTTTTCTACTGTTTCTTTGGCTCCATCCAGTGTGCAATTTTCACTCTTATCGCTGAAAGAAACCCAACTGCTTGGACACTGCAACCTGGCATTGAGATGATTGCTGTTGTGTTTTCAGTAAGAATACTATGAACAAGTAGCTTGTGTTTTAGCTGCCTTGGACATGTTTTGCAAATCCTGACCTTGTTTTACCACAATATTCCTCTGAAATCGCATTGCTTTGGTCAGAAGCCAAAATTATCCGTTTCCAAACTCTCCGGCAAGCTGAAAGCTGATTTTCATTGTTGCTTGTACAAAGGAACTGCACTAAACACTTTTGAAGCAGATTCCAAAAATTAAACGCATTTGGCTTTGGCCTTTCATGATCAGTGAGGCACTCCATAGATTTTGTCCACAAGACAATCAATTGATTTTTATTCATTAACTTGTCATCACTTGTCGGCTCCATTTCAGGCAATACATAGTACTGTGTTCCGAAGTGTTGCTCTGACATGGTGCCTACACAAGAAGGGTCCCGTTTATGTAGCCATGTTCAAGCCCACCCAAATGGTTATTGCAGTGGTCTTTGGGCTCATATTCCTTGGAGATGCACTGTATCTTGGCAGGTATATATATCATCTTAGTCTTGTTTCTTAATCTCAGCAATGTTACAGTGTATGCAGAGTTTTGTTCTTGTTGCGAAAAGTGACTTTGAGCATACTTTGTTATGATTGTAAATTTGGTGTGTTATGCAGCGTTATTGGAGGAACCATAATTGCATTTGGATTCTACACTATGATGTGGGGAAAAGCTAAAGAGGAGGACAATGTCTGTATAACATTGGAATCATCCACCCCAAACACCCCTCTCCTCCAAAATAATGTTGGGCAAGAGAAATAGAACAAGTTTGTAACCACAATAAAGTTTGTGACTGGGACATAATATTGGAATTGGATTAATAATCCAATAAAATACATAATTTTATGTTTGGTTTAGAAGAATGTAGTATACTTATGATATGTTCCATGCAGAGAAACTATTGAATCTCTCAAGAGACTTGCAAACTTACAGAATTTTGTCAAAAATAACAAAAATGAAATTTTAAGATCATCTCTAACCTTTTGTTATTATTATTATTATTTATTTAATTTAATTTCAAATTTAAGTAAATAACTTGATTTAATGTGAATTACTTCAACTCTTTTCATCGAATTTTTATTATTATTATTTTTAAAAAAATTCTCCTTCTTATCTCAGGTTTTCTTTTTTTCTGTAGTCTCAAATTTTAGCTTACAAAATTTATGATTTTTTTTTGGGTGGGACTAAGATACTATTTATGCTGGCTGTCCGATCCTCAGCATCAGTGTTATACCTCCTCTTTGTCTCCAAACGCCTTCTCTCATCCACATCTTCCATAGCCAGAGAGCCCCACGTCTTCCCGGGTTCTTTCTTGGGATAATAAAGTGTTTGAACACGCAACACCATGGTGGTTGGTCATCACTTGGGGTATCATTGTGTTTGGTTTAGAGATTTGGAGAGGAAAAGAAATATAATGTAAGTATATTTTATTTATATTTAACTTATCTTTTTTCTTTTTCTTTTCAAATCTCTTCTTGAGAGGAAGATTTATGAGCTGGAATGGGCCATGGTAAAGGCCGGGCAAAATGTGGGGCCGAACATGTTTGGGCCGTGATAGATTTGGGTTCGTCCAGATAAGGTTTTGCTTAGTAGAGGCCCAGGACCATGTTGGGACCGAGCTACTTGGGCTTGTCTATGTAGAATACTGAGCTACTTGAGTTGATTGCTCGGTTGATTGCCTGCCATTCTAGATTCCACGGTTCATGCGTTTAGCGCGGCAGGAAGGCCTTTGGTTTGCTAGCTCGACCTATCTTGAACTCGGCTTTGCCGGAATGCAACCGAGCTCAGTCGTTCTGGAGCTCGGCGAGTGGAGCACTCGGGTACGCTGCGCAGCGCGGTCGTGAAAGGCCGAGGTGGTTCCGCCGGTCTGCCGGGTTCCGCTAATATGGCCTGACGGTTTGGTTAGGTGGTGATTGCAGGATTTGTGCTGACAGATGGGAGAGCAGCACCACGTGTCAAGAGACTAATGGGAGCAGATCCCCCATGCTGGGGATGAAACATAACTTGGTGAGATAAATCTATACATTCAAGTCTCTCCTCTCTCTCTCTCTATCTTTGAGTGTGTGCTAACTTGACCGTCAGAGGGATTTTTCGGCCACACACCGCCGGGTTGCTCATCGCCGTTGTGTTCGCAGGTCGATCGGACGGACAAAAAACTTGGTAGAAAGGAGTGTGGTCTCTGCGGAATATTTGCTCCCTGTACACTTCTGAAATCTTTCATGCATGTATATAGAATTGGTACGTGTGTTGGCATTCTAAATATGAAGTTGCAAGAAGTTGTCAAATAACATGAAACCCCTCATTCTTGTATTCATTTAAAAAAAAAAAATTAAAAATAAATAAATAAATCTTGCAATCTCTCTCTCTCAACATATATAGTTCTCAAGTATGTTTTGATTTTTCATTTAACTTCTACAATTTTTAGGATGGAGAAATTTGATTTTAGAAGACCAAGTAGTCAAGCAAAATCCGTGGGGATCATTATGGCAGTGTCAGGACCATTTGTGATGACTCTTTATAAAAGCCCCCACTGCTGATGGCCTCCTCACCTTCTAATTTACCTCATCGGCTTCTACTGTCACAACAACAACCAAACTGGGTCCTTGGAGGGTTTTTCCTTGGGGTCTCTTGCATTTCGTCTTCCATATGGAACATTGCTCAGGTAAAAACCACCAAAAAATTACTTTATGAGATGCTCTACAGAATTGTGCAAAATGACATAGTTCTCACTTGTGATTATTTTCCTCGTTTCCCATTTATCTAATATTTTCCCTTGAAAAAAAATCTTCCAATGGGTTGGTTTGGGAACTTGGCGCTTTTTCGCCGTTTTAGCTTGGCTTAAAATGTTGTGTTTGGAATGATAGTTTTTTTTTTGCAATTGATTTGATATTGTGAAAGAAAAAATAAAATGATTATGATTTGAATATGATATTTTATCTTATTAACTATTTTAACTTATTTTGTCTTTATTAACTATTTTAACCAAAACCTAACTTGTGAAACACCCCCAATGTTTAGTCAGTATGGTTAAAACTTTCTTTAAACGAAACTGTTGTTGATTTCTAATTGCAGACAACAAATGTTGAAGAGTGCCCGGATCAAATCACCGTAGTCTTTTTCTACTGCTTCTTTGGCACTGTCCAGTGTGCAATTTTCTCTCTCATCGGTTGTAACAAATCCAACTGCTTGGATACTACAACCTGGCATTGAGATGATTGCTTTTGTATTTTCAGTAAGAAGATTATGAACATATAGCTTGTGTTTTAGTTGCGTTGGACATGGTTTGGAAAGCCTAACTGTGTTCTTCTACCACAACATGCCTCTGAATGTGCATTGCTTTGGTGCAGCTTTTGATAAGCTAAAAACTGATAATTTAAAAGCCGAAGCCAAAATTATCCCCTTCCAAACATTCTTGCAAACAAAAAACTGATTAAGTTTTTTTTACCTATACGAACTGAACTAAACATTGACACATATTTCAAAATTTAAGTGCATATCGCTTTAGTTGATTATTCTTAATTAACTTGTCATCACTTATTTATTGCAGGCAATACATGGGACTGTGTTCCAAAAAACTGCTCTGACATGGTGCCGGCACAAGAAGGGTCCCGTTTTTGTAGCCATGTTCAAGCCCACAATAATGGTGATTGCAGTGGTTTTTGAGCTCATCTTCCTCAGCAATGCACTTTAATTTGGCAGGTATATGTATATCATCATAGCCATATTTTTTATTCCCAGCAATGAATGTGTACAGAGGATTTTTTTCGTTGTTGTGGAAGTGACTTTGGGCATACTTCTTATGATGTAAATTTGAGGTGTTATGCAGTGTTATTGGAGGAACCATAATTGGCTTTGGATTCTACACTATGATGTGGGGACAAGCTAAAGAGGACAATGTCTGTGCAACATGGGAATCATCTGCCCCAAACACCCCTCTTCTCCAAAATTGTGTTGGGCTAGAGAGATAGAACAAGGTTGTAACCATAATAATGGTCATGGAAAAGTTGAAGAGGGAAATTTTGTGACTGGTAAATTTCACGATCCCTCAAGCATTTGAAAATGAGAAACGCTGGGTACCTAGCAAAATACTAAGAAAAGTATTGATAATTTGAATCTATAGCATAGTTTCAAACTTGGTATCGCATGCATCATACTTAAAATGAATATTATATGCATTTCAACCTTAACATTTTTCAAATTTTTTTTCTAGGTATGCCATTGCTTGAAAAGTGTTACTTGCTCATGTGCACAATAGAGATTTTTTGTACCCAAAGTTTAGACAGTGGTATTTCTATTAGATATAATTTAGCATTGCAAGATTATTGCAAGGGTGATTATTGTAAAGAATTGTAATCTTGTTTGTTTGGGAATGTGACTTTTGGAATTTGATTATTAATTTAATAAAATACATAATTTTACAATTAGCAAAGAAAGTTGGAGTGTAGATTAATAGTTCATTAAGATATAGTATCTTTCATATGGTTATATTATCGAATTCCAAAAGAAATGTGGTATACAAAATGAATAATTAATGAGAGATTAGGACTAATTAATTAAATTTCAAAATTAATAGGATTTTACCAATTTTTTGTTATAATCTTAGGCCAATCCAAATAGGGGTTGTACACAATGCAAATGATTTGATTCTAAGAATGCTAATTTGATTTGCCAAACACATGTGGACTTTTGTGTTGATGTTTTGGAATTAGATCATAATTTAATAAAATACATAATATCAGGCTTGGCTAAAAAAAATAAATGTAGAGACTAATAATATATTCAGACAACTTTATATAAACTGCTTATGAAATTATTTTTTTTTTAAATTTTAATGTGAGTATGTGGACAAGTGGTTTTGATTTTGATTTTTTAATTATTTCTTGTGATAAATTGCACACCAAACAGCTCATTAAATCTCAGAGATTAAGGAGATGTTCAAATTCAAAATTACAAAATTTATAGAATTTTGATCCTCCTCATAATAATCATGGACCAATCACTTCCGATCTCTCTCATTCCCTGGATGGTTGGCTCCTGGTGCGGCTTGGCTAAACCCGGTCTGGTGCCGGGTGAACCGGTTGGTAGTGTCCAGCGGATGCAATTACGAAAGCAATAAGCAGTACATGATTGATTGCTACTTCCAAACCCCAGCTAAGGTCGTCGGAAGGTAATTTCCTGTTGCATTTACATATCTATACCACATGTAGAGGGAGATGTATAGAGTAAAAGAGATCTCAAATCATATTTTAGTTTGAGTTAATTAAACTGACAATTATTAATAATTAGATTTACAAATGATAAGTTAAATTGGTTTGTCTCTGTTCTATTTGGCCTTTATTCAGTTCTTTGTGATTATTATAATCAACTTTGGTGGGCTGTTGGCAATTATTATATGGGGTATGATCAGCTTATAATAATGGCCCTTTGTAAGGGCACTCCTTGTTGGGATAATAAAGGGTTTTTGAACACACAACACCATGATGCATGATGATCATCTCTGATTGTGGCTTTTTCAGATTCAACTTTCTTGTCTGCACTACAATAATCCATGTATGCCTAGGTTAGCATTTGCACACTCAAAGTAACGTATAGTAATCCATTTTTTCTTTAATCATTTGAGGTTATATTCTGCAAGAACACACTGTATAACACCAATTTTACGGTTAGCCAATTAAAAATTGCCAAAAAAAAAAGTAGACTCATGGCCGTCTCTTCCAATTGAACCCATCATTGCCGTCACAGTTTCAAGAAAATAAGTCAGATTCAAGTGAGTGATTTGGTGAAAATTTTGTGTGACAATGTTTGAATTCAAGCGTGTGATTTGGTTATGCTTGTGGTTTTTTTCAAATAGGGAATCCAGTTCAAAAATAATTAAATAGGAATTTGTGTTGGGTTTTTGGAAAATGCTTTAGTGTTTTGGGCAGTGTTTAGGTTATTTTTAGTTTTGTTGCTGCCATTTTCAATAAGAATCGAGTTTGTGCATCAACGATGGCTGGTGTTGTTTGCAATTATGGGTGGTGGCAGCCATGACATCTGTGGAATGGAAAGAAAGGTAAAAACACAAAATAGAACAGGCTGAAAATTTTATCGTGTGGCCCAATGTTTCTGAAATTTTCTAATGTGTCACATTTAGATTGGCTGTCCATAAAACTTCTCTTTTACGGGACAACTGTGTATAATTCATTCTTTTATCATTTTCCCCAATTTTCTTTTTCTCATTTGTTTGATTTACCAACTATTCTCTTGTATGACTCTCCCAGTCAACTTGAACTCGAAAGGCTGTGAAATACACTTAGGATGACTTGGAAATTGATGAACCGGTCAAAAGCAGACGAAGATGAAGAAAACTGCAGTGATTAAGAGGCAGTGCAAGATGAGCCCTCTGAGGATCATGGCTTAGTTGGACATGTTTGTTGGTGCTGGTCCTGGTGAAAAGAAACAGCACAAAATTGGAGATTCTTTGTTTGAGGAGCGCTCAAGTGGGGACTACCTTAAAATGGCAGGTGGATGGTGCTGAACCAGAACTTGAAACAGGTCGTCAACTAAGTTTTGGTCCAAATGGTGTGATTTTTCTTTGGAGGCAGAATTGTCTGAAGATTACCTTCAAATGGGGGGTGGATTTTGCTTGGATGAATATGGAGCAAATAAGGGCACAGATAAATGTCCTTCCAATTCAGCTGTGGACCCTGCCCATTGTTCTAATGTTGGTCCAGTTCAATTGGTTTCTAGTCCTTCAAGAGCTTTGAATGGATTTCAGGATAAATGGAGAACAGATGCATATGATATTAAGCACTTGTTGACCATTCAACTCCTATAAGTAGTGATGCCTGGGTTACCAATGTCTCCTTCAGAAAGTATCAGGAACGATTATCCTGGGACAACCCCTATAAAATCTCTACGTGCAATGCCTTTTTTTGAGAAGAAAATGTAGAGTTAAGTTTGTTTGATTTATGCATGTATTAATAAGCAATAGCAGGATTGTTTAGTTTCAAGTTTCTGAAGGTAGTAATGTTGTGTACAAAGAAAAGTACACAGAAAAGTCAATGTGCGGCTTAGATCATTCTGATTGCGGTCTCTTACCAATTCCAGACTGAATCTGGACCACACATGAATTTTTTGTACACTTTTCTGTTATTTTTTTCCCCGCCTGTGCTCGTTGCATTACTGTTCTGGAGGACAACCCCACTGTCTGTGGATTTGCATCCTAGAGCAAGCCAGCAGTGCTTGAAACAAAACAGCTGAAAATTATATAATATTTCAGAATTTGATCAATGAAGAGCTCTTATGGTGAAATATTTTGACAGGGTTGGTGGAGATTCTCTAATATTGGACCATTATCTTTTTGTGTGTTATTTTTATTTTTATTTTTTTGCTGCTAATGTGGGAAGGTTGGTTACTACTTAAGATGTGAAACTCCACTTTGTTAACATTGCTAATAATTGAGATGTAGGGTGCGAATATATTTATTTATTTTTAAAAAAATTGTATATGGAATAGCTAAATGGATAAGCAAAACCTGATTTAATTCAAGTGGTGTTGAAATTCCACCAAATACTAGTTTGTTGGTAAGCAGCGTATTTTTTTTTGAGAAGGTTGTTACTTGTAAAAGACATTATTATTAGCAAGTCAAGGTCCTCACTCCAATCATGTACAATCTTGCAACTAATGAATACTATTATTTTCATAATATCAAATGTGGAGCCTCCAGAGGAATTGATTTAATGAGGAAGATTCTGCAAATTGAAATAATCTAAAGCAAAGAAAAACATATGAGGATTTGATGTCAAACCCTTAATTTGTTCGATAACTTTTGCTATCAGCAAATGTTAAACGATCGTTTTCAATGAATGGGCCAACAGATGACACCTCACTTGTCATGTGGGTTAACAAAAGATTCCTAATTGTGGTTGATAATAAATTTTTTTAATCTTTTAAGTTATTACTACTATTAGTCTATAACAGAATAATGATAATCAGAAGAGAGTACCACAAAATATAAGAAGGATAGAAGGCCGATGGGCGGAGAAAACATTTTTTTAAGGTTTTCTTGCATCAGCTTAATCATTATTTTTCATTTTATATTGAAAAATTTAGAAATCCCCTAGATGTTGATTTGTGATTATGTATCAAATTTAAGCAGAATATAACAATCCCAATCAAACAATCAAGACAAAGAGACACAATGATTTTAACGTGGAAAAAACCACAATTGGACACCTCCAACTGTGATCAAAAAACCACGGGCAACAGCCACAAGAACAATCCACTAAGAAGATTTAAAGGAATTACACAGGTATACTCTCAATTACCTAGCGAATCCACAACGCCTAATTGAACCAACCTCTATGTGCCTCTTCCAACCCCATCTTCACCACAGAATTGTCTTTCTGATGAGCCACTCCGGATAGTGAAAGTAAGAGTAGTTCTATATATATATATATATATTCTGTGTAGAGATTGGTGAGTTTTTAGTTTGTAAATTTATGTAACAGTGGAGTAGGTTGGGGAGAGAGTCACAGAGATGATGGGGCTGCAATCTTGTATGAAGAAGGAATTGCCTTTTGCAGTAATTGTAATGTTGGAGTTTGGCGATGTCTGTAGTACAACACTATCCAAAGCAGCTATGAATGTTAGGATGAACAGCTTGATTTTCGTTGTATACCACAATGCTCTTGGCACCGTCATTCTTCTTCCTTTTTTCATCTTTCACAGGCATAGGTTTGTTGTTTCCATTTCTAATATTCTAGTTTCTGATTCTCTTACAACAAACAAATTCATTGAACAAATAAAACTTTTTCAGCAAAAGCCAGCAGCCTCCACCTAGTTTCTCTCTCCTGTGCTGATTCTCACTCCTTGGTCTACTTGGGTAACAATGGCTGTGATTCATGAATCAGATTATTACACCTTATTGATGATTTGCAAGTACTGAAAAGGGATTTATTTCTGTTGTAGGATTTGTTTGACGCAGATATGTGTATTCACCAGAATCAACTATAGCTCCCCAACTCTATCAGCCGCTGTGTCTAACATATTACCGGCTTTTACATTCTTGCTTGCAATCATTTTCAGGTAGGATGGACCTTACTAGACAAACAAATCACTTCCAGTTGCGTTTACCAATAATACAAGAATCAAGTTAATTTGATTGCTGGATATGGCTTTGCAATTTCAAATGTTCAATGCAAATAATGTTGTTGGGAAAATGAACTCGATTACTATATCATCTGTTCTGTTGGTTAACATGATCGCATACCTGTCTAATTTTAACGCTTGAGGTTATGTTTAAAATGTTTGACAAGTTCTTGTATTCATGAAAAGATTCAAAGGTTATTACTTCATTCTTCTTTTTCTTCCTCCTTAGTTTCCCTATTAAATGGAACGATCTTTTATTCCTAAGACAAACAAGCCAGGAAAGTTGCACCAAATCACACAACCATATAAGGAAGATATCATGTTCCTATTTCACTTACGCTGTGTTTGGATTATGAATCTGGGTAGGGATTCGGAAAAGGAAAGGGAAAAGGTGTATGGAATGTAAGTCTATTTCGTTCACATTTTACCTACATTTTCCTTTCCCTTTCCAAATCCCAATAGAATTGGTATGTTGCATTCTAGAGATGAAGTTGCAAGAAGTTGTCAAATAACCCGAACCCCCTTCTTTTATTCTTTTTTTTTTTAAAAAAAAAAAAAAATCCATTCTTGCAAATCTCTCTCTCTCGACATATTTAGGGTTTCAAGTATATTTTGATTTTTCATTAACTTCTACTATTTTTAGGATGGAGAAGTTTGATTTGAGAAGACCAAGAAGTCAAGCAAAATCCTTGGGGACCATTGTGGCAGTGTCAAGAGCATTTGTGATGGCTCTGTATAAAGGGCCGCCACTGCTGATAGCCACCTCGCCTTATAATTTACCTCACCCGCTTCTTTTGTTACAACAACAACCAAACTTGGTCCTTGGAGGGCTTTTCCTTGGAATCTCTTGCCTTTTGGCTTCTATATGTAACATTGTGTAGGTAAAAAAACACCAAAAAAATTACTTTATGAGATGCTACTGAATTGTGAAAAAATGACTCTTGCACTCATTAGGGTTTCAAGTATATTTTGATTTTTCATTAACTTCTCCTATTTTTAGGATGGAGAAATTTGATTTGAGAAGACCAAGAAGTCAAGCAAAATCCTTGGGGACCATTGTGGCAGTGTCAAGAGCATTTGTGATGGCTATTTATAAAGGGCCACCACTGCTGATAGCCACCTCGCCTTATAATTTACCTCACCCGCTTCTTTTGTTACAACAACAACCAAACTTGGTCCTTGGAGGGCTTTTCCTTGGAATCTCTTGCCTTTTGGCTTCTATATGTAACATTGTGTAGGTAAAAAAACACCAAAAAAATTACTTTATGAGATGCTACTGAATTGTGAAAAAATGACTCTTGCACTCACTTGCGATTATTTTTCTTGTTTTCCATTTATCTAATAGTCTCCCTCAATATTCCCCCTTGAGCAAAAATTTGCCAATGTTTAGTTAGTAAGGTCAAAACTTTTCTCTGAAGGAAGCTATTGTTGATTTCTAAATGCAGACAACAACTGTTAAAAGAGTACCCAGATGACCGTAGTCTTTTTCTACACTTTATTTGGCACCATCCAGTGTGCAATTTTCTCTATCATCGCTGAAAGAAATCGAACTGCTTGGACTTTACCACCTGGGGTTGAGATGATTGCTGTTGCGTTTTCAGTAAGACTATGAACTTATAGGTTCTGTTTTAGCTGTGTTGGACATGTTTTGGAAAGCCTAACTGTGTTATTCTACCACAATATGCCTCTGAATGCTCACTGCTTTGGTACAGCTTCTGATAAACGCAGAAGCTAAAATTATCCCCTTTCAAACACCCTGGCAAGCTAAAAGCTGATCAGTCATTTTTGCATGCACAAAGAAACTGTATTAAATACTCACAAATTGAAAAAAAATTAAGTGCATATCGCCTTTCTTGATTGGTGAGGCATTCTATAGATTGTCCACAAGATAGTCAACTGATTGTTATTAACTTGTTATCACTTACTGGCTCCATTTCAGGCAATATATGGCACTGTGTTCCGAAGCACTGCTCTGACATGGTGCCTGCATAAGAAGGGTCCAGTTTATGTAGTCATGTTCAAGCCCACACTAATGATTATTGCAGTGGTCTTTGAGCTCATCTTCCTTGGCAGTGCACTTCATCTTGGCAGGTATATATATCATCATAGTCATGTTTTCTAATCTTAGCAATGTTACAATGTATGCCGAGTTTTGTTTTTGCTCTGAAAGTGATGGAAGGACATAATTTTTATGATGTAAATTTGATGTGTTTTGTTGTTCAGTGTTATTGGAGGAACCATAATTGCCTTTGGATTCTACACTATGATGTGGGGAAAAGCTAAAGAGGAGGACAGTGTCTGTACAACATGGGAATCATCTGCCCTAAACACCCCTCTCCTCCAAAATAATGTTGGGCAAGAGAGATAGAACAAGCTTGTATAACCACAATAATGGTCATAGAGAAGTTAGAATATGTAAATTTTGTGACCGGTAAATTTCACAAACCCTGAATTGCTATGTACATAGGAAAAATAAACAGAACAATATCTAGTGTGGGCATATTTCAAATTCTTAACATTTTTCTATTTTCTTTCTCAGGTATGTTACTGTTTGAGCATTATCATTTGCTCATCTTCTTTAGTAAATATGCTCCACACTTTTTGTTCCCAAAGTTTAGACAGGTATTTCTGTTAGTGTCCCCAAACCCAATGAAGAATTCCTTATTCTGATATTGGTCCAGTTCAATTGGTTTCTAATCCTACACGAGCTTTGGATGGATTTCAGGATGGCTGAGAACAGACGCATTTAATAGCAAGCAGAATTTTGACCATTCAATTCCTATAACTAGTCATGATCATTCTGGGTTACAAATGTCTCCTTCAGAAAGCATCAAAAAAGGTGATTCTGTGGCAGCCCTTGTAAATTCTATATGTGTGTTGCCTTTTTTGAGAAGAAAGCAGAGGAAGAGTTAAGTTTGTTTGATTTATGCATGTATTTATAAGAAATAACAAGATTGTTTAGTTTCTAGATTCTGAAGGCAGTAATGTTATGTACAAAGAAAAGTACAGAAAAATCAATGTGCGGCTCAAATCATTTTGGGTGTCTCTTACAGACTACAAAATGAATCTGTACCACACATGATTTTTTCGTACATTTTTCTGTTATTATTATTATTATTATTTTTTTCTTCATGTACTCGTAGAATTTTCACATGATCATGAGTCCGCTCCCGTCGAGCCTCTTTGATGGCACTAGCCTACGGGTTATTCCCACTAGGCATGGCTTGGCCTAACCTTTGGCTCTTATACCACTTGTCACGGCATTAGGTGAGCTATGTTCTCTTTTTATCAACCTGCCCTTCTAGTTGATTTACCTTTGTCACGTTTATGAGTGTAATAACCCTCACCACTGATTCCTGATAACCCTACTGATTACTGCTAAGCTGTGACTGATTATGATAAGTAATTGGATCGACTGAAACACTGAACTGACTGATTGAACGTACTAGTTTAAATTCATGTCTATCTGTTTGATTGTTTAATTATCTGTTCATGGTTTATGTTTAAACTGCAAATTAAAGGTCTTATCGGCGGCCGAATCTGAAATTGATTAGTGATAGGTGTTAATCGTAATTTATGTGATTTTATGGCATATTTATCTGAATTGTGATTTGGTATGATTAAATTAGATTAAAATGAGCTAAATTACACAAGATGCCCTATTTACCATATTACCATCCTAGTGGCCCACTACCTAACACATTTGAGCCTTGCACTTGATCACATAACATTTCTCCCTCAGCCATTTTAGAGGCCACAACCGACTAGAGTGAGAGAGTGAGAGAATAGGAGTGATTTCAACTTTATTTTGTGAATTGGCATGAAGAACTTAAAGAATTGAAGTATAGATTGCAAATTGAGCTCCTAGACCTTGAATACAAGACTTAAGGTAGAACATCCCCCTTCTTGAACTTGTTTTTGAATTGATTCATGCATGGTTCTTGTGTCCTTAGTGATCTAAGTCTAGAATTGATTCTATATGTTGAATTGAAGCTCATTTCATGCATGCATGCCTATATTGAGGAGTTTAAAGTTGTTTTCATGGAAAATGGTCACATGCATGTTCATATTTTTGCTAAGGGCCATGAATTTATCTTGTTTTGAAAAGAATTGGCTCAGTTGAGCTAGCATTTGAAGCTTTGAAGTGTTTAAATTCTTGCATGTTCCATATTAGTCTTGTTCATGAAAATTGGTTTGAAATTGAGTTTAATGGAACTACCTTTGAGCTTTGATTTCTCAAATTGACCTTTGAAACATGTTATATTATGAGTTTTGAAGTGTTTTCCAGAAAATTAGTCCAAAAGGATCGAATTTAGTACATTAAAACTTGTTTTTGAGCTTGAGGTTCAAATCTGGAAATTCCAGATTTTGGACTTACGCTCGAGCGGAGTGTCTGGCGCTCGAGCGTGAAATTCGTGCATCCAGCACTTTGCACTGTTTTACAGTCCGCTCGAGCGAAGACTTGTTTCACACGCTCGAGTGGGTATCGAGCGCCCAATCGAGCGTTATTTTCACACATCCAGTATTTTTTCAGTACGCTCGAGCGGGAAAGTTTACGCTCGAGCGGAGTCTTTTGTTTGCATGTCCGCTTGAGCGGGGAATCCCACGCTTGAGCGAGACCCCTGTTTTCTGAAAACTCTGAAAATGTTTTCCAAGTGCATCTTTGCATCCTCATTTCATTCTAGGCATTCTTAGGCCTAGTTTAAGGCATCTTAATGAGGATATTGATGTAGAACCACACCGAGTCAAGATAGGGATTAAGTTATTATTTTCCCAACTGTGTAGCTTAGTGTGTGTTCACTCTGTAACTGTGTAGGGTTGGCATTCGGAGACGCGCTTTAGCTTATCTGTAGCCCAGAACTCTGTGAGTAACAATGTTGTAAAGATATATTCGAAAATGAATATTTTCTGAATGATCAATTGAACTGTTTTTTGAACTGTTTACTGTTAATTGAATGAGTGTTTGTCCTCTATTCTGAACTGTATTGTGGCATCCATAGCAATATACTGTTACTGAACTGTTACTGCTACTGTTACAGAGATCTCTGTCGGTTCCCATGTTTGAACCATTACTGATGGCCATCATTGACTGTTCGGTCTCTCAAGACCTACTGTTTACTATACTGTTTCTGCTAATGGATGTACCACATATGACTGTTATGACTGAATGACTGTTATGCTGAATCAATTGACTGTTTTCAATACTGAAAGGACATTCATTCTTAACCTCTTTACACATTATGTTATTCACTGGGCTTTAGTTCACTGCTCATATATATATATATATATGTAGGTGTACAGGCACCAGACCGTTGCTAGAAGCGTTAGGGTAAACTCCAGTTTTGTCAAGCCAACCAGTGTGCTTCACTGCGAGGTTCCGAGCCTGTCAAGCCAGGGCTTTGGGGATGTTTTAGTTTTTCCCTTTTGGTATCTGTTATGTAACTACTGTTTAGACTGAATGTTTTTGTAATGTACTATTTAATAGGGATTAAGTCCCTGTCCTGAATGATTGTATACATTGTACATACTGTCTTGGTATTGATTGTATATATATATATGAAAAGTCTTTTTGCATGCAGACTGTCACAGCTCATTGGACATTGTCTATTTACTGTTTTGGCTTCCGCCATGCCCCTGTACTCTGTATTACTGTATTACTGTTAAGCAAGCCTTCGGTAATCTCGGATTACTGGCCGGTTACGGTGCTAAACCCATAGGGGCGGGTTTGGGCTGTGACAATGAGCTAGGGTGCAGGTTGCTCTTCAGGAATAAAAATCAAACCTCGGTCTTTGGAGTCAACAACAGCCTTTGGTTCATTTCAGTAGCCTGAATGAGAGTTGACTTATTTCAGTTTAGGATACTAAACCAGACTTCTCACCCGGTTCTGGGGCACAACCCATGTGTGTGTGGATTTGCATCTTAAAGCAAGCCAGCAGTACTTGAAACAAAACAGCTGGAAAATGTATAATTTGTCAGAATTTGTTCAATGAAGAGATCTTGTGTTGAAATCTTTTGATGGTCGGTTGAAGTTGTCTAATATTGGACCACTATCACTTGTGTGTTTGATTCGTGGCATTTTAAGGGAACATTGAATTTTTTTCCCCCCATGACAAGGGAAGGTTGTTTACTAATTGAGATGTGGAACTCTACTTTATTAGCATTGCTAATAATTGAGATGTAGGATGGGAATTTATATATATATATGTATTTGTGTATGGAATAGTAAATGTGTAAGCAAAACATGATTAATTCAAGTGGTATTGAAAGTCCAAATATTTTTTTGTTGGTGAGCAGCATAATTTTCCTATGAAGGTTGTTAAATATACATTATTGTTAGCAAGTCAAGGTCCTTACTCCAATCATGTATGATCTTGCAACTAATGAATACTATATTATTTTTCATACTATCAAACTTGGAGCCTCCAACTGAATCGATTTAATTAGGAAGATTCTGCAAATTGAAATAATCTAAAGCAAAGAAAAACACACGAGGATTTGATGTCAAACCATTCATTTGTTCAATTAATTGAGTTATCAGCAAATGTTAAATGATCTTTTTTAGTGACTGGGCCAGCAGATGACACCTCAATTGTCATGTGGGTTAGTGAAAGATTCCTAATTGTTGTTGATAATATTTATTCTTTTCAATATCTCAAGTTATTACTATTAGTTTAAGCACAATAATGATAATCAGAGAACAGAATGCCCAATGTATAAAAAGGTTAGCAGGACCATAGGGGGAGAACTTTTTTTAAAGGTTTCTTGCATTAGCTTAATCATTACTTTCCTTTTATATCATAATCCAGTGAATGTATTCGAAGTAAGAGTACTTCTTGCATATATATATTCTGTGTAGAGATTCGAGTGTTCTCTGTTTCTAAACTTATGCAACAGTGAAGGAGTGCTCTTGGGGAGAGATTCACAGAGATGATGGGGCTGCAATCTTGGATGAAGAAGGAATTACCCTTTGCAGTAATGGTAATGTTGGAGTTTGGCGATGTGTGTACTAAAACACTAACCAAAGCAGCTATGAATACTGGGATGAACAGCTTGGTTTTCGTCGTATACCATAATGCTCTTGGCACCCTCATTCTTCTTCCTCTTTTCATCTTTCATAGGCACAGGTTTGTTGTTTCCATATTGTGGTTTCTGATTCTCTTACAACAAACAAACCCATTGAACACCTAAAACTTTTTCAGCAGAACCCAGCAGCCTCCGCTCAGTTTCTCTCTCCTGTGCAGATTCTCACTCCTTGGTCTACTTGGGTAACAATGCCTATGTGTAATTAATGAATCCAATTTTACACCTTATTGATGATTTTCAAGAACTGAGTAGGGGTTTTTGTCTGTTGCAGGACTTGTTTGGTGCAGATATGTTTATTCACTGGAATCAACTATAGCTCCCCAACTCTGGCAGTTGCCCTGGGTAACCTATTTCCGGCTTTTACATTCTTGCTTGCAGTCCTTTTCAGGTAGGATTGACCTTAGTAGACAAACAAATCACTTCCAGTTGTGTTTACCATTAATACAAAAAACGAGTTAATTTGACTGTTGGTTATGGCTATGCAATTGAAATGTTCAATGCAAATGTTCTTGACTATATCATTTCTGTTGGTTAATGTGATCACATACCTGTCTAATTTTAACTCTTTTGAGGTTATGTTTGAAATGTTTGAAAAGTTCTTGTATTCATGAAAAGATTCAAAGGTTATTACTTCATTCTTCCTTTTCTTTCTCCCTAGTTTCCCTATGAAAAGGAGTGATCTTTTATTCCTAAGAGAAACAGGCCGGGAAAAATGCACCAAGTCAGACAACCATATAAGGAAGACATCATGTTCCTGTTTCACTTATGGGGTGTTTGTTTTGAGAGATAGCCTTGGGACTATTAATACCTTGGTATTACTAATACCTTGTGGCCATGTTTGTTTGAGCGGACTGAATTAGCATTCCCATGACTAATAGTCCTAGGACTACGAATTCGTTGGATTATGTATCCTATCTTAATTAATAGTCAAGTTTAAAATAATTAGTCCCTACATCAATTGTTTAACCAAACATCGGATTAATAATTTTATTGGACTATTAGTCCAATCCCAAGCTCATGTCTTGAAATGTTTGAAAAGTTCTTGTATTCATGAAAAGATTCAAAGGTTATTACTTCATTCTTCCTTTTCTTTCTCCCTAGTTTCCCTATGAAAAGGAGTGATCTTTTATTCCTAAGAGAAACAGGCCGGGAAAAATGCACCAAGTCAGACAACCATATAAGGAAGACATCATGTTCCTGTTTCACTTATGGGGTGTTTGTTTTGAGAGATAGCCTTGGGACTATTAATACCTTGGTATTACTAATACCTTGTGGCCATGTTTGTTTGAGCGGACTGAATTAGCATTCCCATGACTAATAGTCCTAGGACTACGAATTCGTTGGATTATGTATCCTATCTTAATTAATAGTCAAGTTTAAAATAATTAGTCCGTACTTCAATTGTTTAACCAAACATCGGATTAATAATTTTATTAGACTATTAGTCCAATCCCAAGCTCATGTCTACCCAAACAAACATGACCTTAGGGTATAGAATTGGGATGTTGCATTCTAGTCTCTAGACATGAAGTTACAAGAAGTTGCCAAATAACCCGAACCCCCTTCTTGTATTTATTAAAATAAAAATAAAATTCCATTCTTGCAATTTCTCTCTCTCTCTCTCTCAACATATTTAGGTTCTTAAGTATATTTTGAATTTTCGTTTACTTTTACAATTTTTAGGATGGAGAAATTTGATTTGAGAAAACCAAGTAGACAAGCGAAATCCTTGGGGACCATTGTGGCAGTGTTAGGAGCATTTGTGATGACTCTTTATAAAGGACCGCCACTGCTGGTGGCCATCTTGCCTTCTAATTTACCTCACCGGCTTCTTTTGTCACAAGAACAACCAAACTGGGTCCTTGGAGGGCTTTTCCTTGGAATCTCTTGCCTTTCATCTTCTATATGGAACATTGTGCAGGTAAAAAACTACCAAAAAATTATGAGATGCTATAGAATTGTGCAAAAATGACACTTGCACTCACTTGCAATTATTTTTGTCTTTTTCCATTTATCTAATATTCTTGCAATTATTTTGTCTTTTTCCATTTATCTAATATTCTCCCTCGAGAAAAAATCCGCCAATGTTACTTAGGTCAAAACTTTTCTCTAAAGGAAGCTGTTGTTGATTTCTAATTGCAGACAGCAACTATTAAGGAGTATCCAGATGAAATCACCGTAGTCTTTTTTTACTGCTTCTTTGGCACGATCCAGTGTACAATTTTCTCTCTCATCTCTGAAAGAAATCCAACTGCTTGGATTCTAACACCTGGGGTCGAGATGATTTCTGTTGTGTTTTCAGTAAGAAGACTATAACTTAACAGCTTTTGTTTTAGTTGTGTTGGATATGTTTTGGAAAGCTTAGCTGTGTTCTTCTACCACAATATGCCTCTGAATGTGCATTACTTTGGTGCAGTTTCTCATAAGTTAAAAACAAAACTGATAATCCAAATGCCGAAGCTAAAAATATACCTTCCAAACACCCTGGCAAGCTAAAAACTGATAAGTCTTTTTTGCATGTACGAAGAAACTATACTAAACGCTCTGAAACAGATTCAAAAAATTAAGCACATATGGCTTTAATTGATTGTTATTCATTAACTCGTCCTCACTTATTGGGTCCATTTCAGGCAATATATGGTACTGTGTTCCGAACCAATGCTCTGACATGGTGCCTGCATAAGAAGGGTCCCGTTTATTTAGCCATGTTCAAGCCCACAAATGATTATTGCAGTGGTCTTTGAGCTCATCTTCCTCGGCAATGCACTTCATCTTGGCAGGTATATAGACATATATCATCATAGTCATGTTCTTGAATCTCAACAATATTACAATGTATGCAGAGTTTTGTTTTTGCTTTGAAAGTGATGAAGGGCATGCTTTTTATGACTGTAAATTTGATGTGCTGTGCAGTGTTATTGGTGGAACCAAAATTGCCTTTGGATTCTACACTATGATGTGGGGAAAAGCTAAAAAGGAGGACAATGCCTGTACAACATGGGAATCATCTGCCCCAAACACCCCTTTCCTCCAAAATAATGTTGGGCAAGAGACATAGAACAAGTTTGTATAACGACAATAATGGTCACAGAAAAATTAGAATATGAAAATTGTGAAATGCTATGTACACAGAAAAAATAACAGAATAATATCTAGTGTGAATCATACCTAAAACGAATATGATATACACATTTCAGATTCGTAACATTTTTCTATTTTTTTACCCAGGTATGTTACTGTTTAAAAATTGTCACTTGTTTAATAAATATGCTCAACACTTTTTCTACTCAAAGCTTAGATAGGTATTTCTGTTAGTGTTCCTAAACCCAATGAAGAATTCCTGGCTCTACCCGAGCATTACATATATGTTCAAGGGGACATGACCTTAAGTTTGGATCAATAATTTGATATTCAAAAGAATTGGATTCAGATTAATAATATACATGGGCATGGTATCCTCTTCAACTATTCTCTATTAGAAAGGATACAAGATTGTTGCTAACTTAACTTTGAATTTGATAACTGCTATAGAGAGAGAGAAAGAGAGAGAGAGAGAGTCATATATTCATTGCTGTTGTTCTTATCTGATTATTAAAGCTGTTAAACTCTCTTTCAAATTTAGGGCTGTTGATTAATCGAATCTTTGAGCAGAGCTACTTATTTCCCTTTTAGGGTGTACTCTTTTTTTTTTTTCCATCAAATTTGAGTAAAAGCTTCATCTGATATCGCGCGTTCCAATGGAGCAATGTGGGATTTCATCAAATCACTGGTCGACCGGGGGATGTTCGGCTGGATGACCGGCCAGTGTAAATTTTCCAAAATTCTGAAACAAATTTTGCAAGGAGGTGGTCAACCAGGAGGACAACCAGCCGGACACTTGACACTTGACTGGTCATCCAGTGGTCATGTATTGTCCAACAACCATCTGTAAAGCTAACGGCTATTTGCAGTAATTTGGTGAAAGGTTCCGGCATCTTCAATTTGATGAAAAATTTGAGATATTCTTAATTTGATACTGATTTGGTATTAACGTTCGAGCACTAGTTTTGTACGTTTTTCATCAAATATTTGATGAAACAAAAGATGAAGCATTGGAAAACGCTCTCTGGGGAAGAGGCAGAGAGTTTCAGTGAGCTAAGAATAGTCTGAACCATTAGCTGGACAGTAGTACCAATATTACCTTACCTAAAATTAGGATTTTTTAAAAAAATTCAGACTTAGGCTGAGAATTGGGGTTTATGAGTTGTTTCAGTGCCCAGATTACTCTCCAATGGTTTATTTATCTATGTTTGGAAGATATTGTTCTTTAATTCTGTGGTTTCTGTATTCGGTCCTTTTTCTTTTGGGTGGTGGAATTTTACTAGAGACAGTTGCATCTCTAATCCTGAAATGATATTTGTTGGTTTTTTGTACCTGTGAAGAGGGAGTAAAGCAAAGTATTTACAGTGTCTTGTGAGGGGTACATTGGGTTTGGATGCGAAATTGTCGACGAGACAGCTCGTAAGCTCCAAGGTTTGTGTTACTTAATATCTGTATTACATTCATGTTTTACAAGTATGTGATCAGGGCTGCTTTTATGTTGGATGGTTTCTTTATTACAGGTCTGCCTGGTGTTCGTTTTTCACTCCCGATTCTTATGTTGATGCTGAGAAAAAGGATTATGGTGGTATGTAGCCATTCAAGTGTTATTTTGAGTTGCTTTGTGTTTCCGATTGTAAGTGCAATTCTTGTGAGCTGATGCCAAATTTATAACAGATCAGTGGAGTTGCAGACCATTAAAGATTAAACACAAAATTTTGTGTTAGCATTTTGCAAAGAAAATGCTAATTTGCACAAGTGTATTAGGATTTTACCATGTCCATCTTGGCAAAGCAAATAGCCTGAAAGGACAAAAAAGAATACCTTTGAATGCTAATGATGGACTTATATCAAATTTCTCTCTTAAATTTTCTGGGCTTCTTAAACTCCATGGATTTGGGTGTCAGTAAAGATGAGACAAAATGTTCGATAGCATTTTTGCCTTGAGGCCTATATGCTGCCATATGAGCTTTTAGATGCTTCTTGTATCTTTGTTTCAAGAAACATTGAATTCATATACAACAGGGCATGCGGTCTTGTTAAATAGCTACTTCACTGTGCATGGGGGTTGTACAGATGCCATGCTTGATTTACCAAGTCCATCTTGGTATAGCAAATTGTGTTTAAAGGGTAGTGAGCGGTTCCTAATGGACTTATTTTAGCTTTGACTTCTGAGTGATGTATTCATTGCTGCTGGTGCTGTTGTTTTGTTTTGGATATACAATTTAATTTTTACTAGGAAGCAAAAGCTTAGGAATCATGATAGATTGCTTGATTTATGTAAAATTTTATTATTGTTTGTCAATTGCTTTGACTTGTTTTAACTACATGTTCCATGATCCGGTTTGTTCGGTTTTGAAAATTAATTTTTTTGGGTTTTCGGTTTGATACCGATTTGACATATTGTACACCGATTTTCACCGAAACCGACCGAAGATGTTTACATATAATAAAATTATTGTTTTAAGTTTTGGTTTTGTTTTGATGTCAAGACTTTGGTTCTTAGAATATATTTTGTTTCTAATTCTAATTTAGTAAATGTTTCAAGTATTAGTATTTATTAATTTTTTTTGTTTGTATTTTTATGAATGGTTGGATTAGATATGGTTAAAATTGTGTACAAATGACTAATATAATATTTTATATAAATTATTTATTATATTACAAATTTAAGAAATGACTCAATTTTGAAAGTATTTAAACCGATTAAACCGCATTAAGCCGAGCCATAATTGGTGCAGTTTGGTAAAAAATTTGGTCGGTATCAGTTTTCAATATAATAAAACCGACATTATTAATTCGGTACAAAATTTCACCTAAACACCGACCGTCCTGAACTGATTACATCCCTACTCAGCACCTAATATGCAGCCATATCTTAGAAAAATATTGTTGCCAATTAATGGGACAATTTTGAATATTGTTATTTTCATGATGTATATAATAGGTGAGCTGTTTGTGAATGGAGGGATTGTTAAAAGTTCTCCTGAAAGACAGAGGAGGGTGGGACTATTGCCCCAAAGACATCAAGACAGACCAAGATTCAATGATTTGAGAACACCGACCGTCTTGAACTGATTACATCCCTACTCAGCACCTAATATGCAGCCATATCTTAGAAAAATATTGTTACCAATTAATGGGACAATTTTGAATATTGTTATTTTCATGATGTATATAATAGGTGAGCTGTTTGTGAATGGAGGGATTGTTAAAAGTTCTCCTGAAAGACAGAGGAGGGTGGGACTATTGCCCCAAAGACATCAAGACGGACCAAGATTCAATGATTTGAGAATATGCAGTGATGTCCATGGGTAGAAATGAAGTTAAGCTTTCTTATGCTATAGTTGTATTTATTAGGTGTCGTGGTGATGACTTGTGCTTGTTTATGGGACAAAACTTTGAATTTGAACTTCATAATCAGCCAATTTTGGTCAGTGTGGCAAATCTTATATGTTCCTAGATAAATAAATCTTAGCTTTCTTATGCATGTGGTGAATTGAGTTTGTATCGGTTGTTGATTTATAGTTGCCATTATAAATTTTTGAATTTGATTAGGAAACTGAGAAACATTCTGAGTTATAGTTACCTGAGAAAATTGTCACTGGTCATGTAGAATAATATAGAAGTGGGCAAGAATGTCATAATTGAGTTAAGCTAGCTCAGCTTAGAGACATGAGTGGCTGTAATGTCACAATCAGCCCCCTTCATTTTATGCTAGCTTGCGTTACCCATTGTTGCTAAGCTAAATGCCTATGTGAAGTTAACGTGCTTTCAATATGCCAGTCATTTTCATGATTTTTTTGGGTGGAATTTGACCTAGCTATACGTTTCCATGACAGAGAGAGAGAGAGAGAGAGAGAGAGAGCACTCATTATTGAGTGAAAGGTAAGCTCATATGCTGAGTCGGAGCATTTTTCCAGCTGAAAAGACCGGAATAGGGAAAATATTCAGAGCCTCAAAAAAATGATATTATAACATTGTTGAGTGAAAGTAAGCTCAATTTTTATTTTCCTATAAATTTAATCATGTAATGTAAGGGCATTTCCAACGGTTTATTTTTTTTATTAAATTTGAGCAAAATCTTCTTTTGATATCAAGCGCTCTAATAGAGTTTCATCAAGCCACCGGTTGACTGGGCGGATATCCGGTCAGCCGATTGACCAATGTAAAATTTTTATCTTCAGGTGGTCATCCGATGATATTTAGTGGTGAAAATCCACCAGTAATGAATAGTGATTTGACAAAAGACACATCTGTCTTCAGTTTAATGACAGATTTGAGAAATCATAGATTTAATGATTTATTTGATGAACAGTTGGAGCAATAAAAAGTAAGCTTTTTCATCAAATTTAATTTTTATGATCTATTTGATGAACTATTAGAGATGGTCTAAGGTATGATTACATTGATATGCTATTGGGATTGTTTGGTGCAATAGTTTGTTGTTGTTTGCCAAAAACTTGTTTAGTTGACTCTTTTGAGTTAATATTTTTTTAGTTTGAAATTAAAAAGTTTGTTTGAATTGTCTTTTTAAACTTTTGTAAAAGAAAAAGTAAAATAATTATGATTTAGATGTGATATTTTATCTTATTAACTTATTTAGTCAATTTTGCCTTTTATACTTTTTTTTATTTTTTTATTTTTAAGTCCAAAAAGCCCTAAGCTTTTGTTTGAGTTGTTTATAATATATTATTATTATTATTATTATTTTAGAAGTTTGTGTCAAATTGATAGTTTGGTCCAAAAAAAAAAAAAAAAAAAAAAAAAAATTGATTATATAAAATTTTGAGAGATGAGTGTTTTTTTCTTATTATTAATTTGGGAAAATTACAAAAAAAATTCAGGGTTTTATGTGTTTTTCAAATTAAACCCTATAGTTTCAATTTTGACAAATTAAATCTTGAAGTTTCTTCCGTGTTTCAATGTGAACCCCCCGTATATATCTGTTTGATTGAACTAACGGAATCTGGTCAAAATTCTCAGATTCAAGCACACATGTTCAAACACTTGTATCTTCTTCGTCGCAACTCCGTTTCGCCTCATTTTTGCGTCGTTAGATTCACCTCATTGTTTAGTTTTCATTCCATCCCTCATATGTCTTGTTCCATCTCTTTTTGTGTGCGTTGGAACTCCAAAAGTTAGTCAAAAATAAGATTTTTTTTCTCTTTGGGCAAAATTTTTAGATTCAAACACACATATTTAAGCACTTGTATCTCCTTCGTCTTAACTCCATTTTGCGTCGTTGGATTCACCTTATACCCTGGTTTTCTTTCCATCATTGATATGCCTTGTTTCACCTCTTTTTTAGTGTTGTCGGAGCTCCGAAAGTTGGCCAAAAATAAGATTTTTTTTTTCTTTCCGGTCTATCTTATATCTCCATACTTTTTCCTTCCTCCTTCCTTTTTACAATTATTATCTCTTTTCCTCTTCCTTCATGGCCCTTCCCCTACTTTTATGTTTCTTTTTGTTCTTGTAAGTCATATACATTCATACTCGACGACATCGCTACTGTCAGAGGTTCAGTGGCCACCACGAGCTCTGTGGAAGGGCTATGAAGGAAAAGGAAAAAAGAGAATAATTGTAGAAAGAAAGTAGGAGGGAAGAAGCATGGAGATAGAAAATAGAAGAGAGAAATTTTTTTTTCCCCAAATTTTGGAGCTTTGACGGCATACAAAAAGAGTTGGAATAAAGCGCATGAGGGGTGAAATGAAAATTAGGCCATGAGGTGAATCCAACAAAGCAAAAATGAGGCGAAACAGAGTTACGATGAGAGAGATACAAGTGCTTGAATATGTGGGTTTAAATATGAAATTTTTTTCCAAAGAAAGAAAATCTTATTTTTGGCTAACTTTTGGAGCTCCAACAGTATGCAAAAAGAGGTGGAACAAGGCTTACGAGGGATGAAACGAAAACTAGGCCATGAGGTGAATCCAAAGACGCAAAAATGAGGCAAAACGAAGTTACGACGAAGAAGATACAAGTGCTTGAATATGTGTGTTTGAATCTGAAAGTTGTGTCCAAAGAGAAAAATCTTTTTTTTTTCTTCCAATTTTCAGAGTTCCAAAGGCACACAAAAAGAGGTGGAACAAGGCGTATGAGGATGGAATGAAAATTAGGCAATGAGGTAAATCCAACGACGCAAAAATGAGGTGAAACGGAGTTACGACGGGGGAGATACAAATGTTTAAACATGTGTTCTTGAATCTGAGAATTTTGTCCAGATTCCGTTAGTTTAATCAAACGGATATAGACGGAAGGTTCACATTGAAACACGGAAGAAATTTCAGGGTTTAATTTGTTAAAATTAAAACTATGGGGTTTAATTTGAAAAACACGCGAAACCTTGGAGTTTTTTTTATAATTTCCCCTATTAATTTTTAGTTCACAATATCAATTTGAGTGAATTGTGGATTTTAAATTATGAATATATCACATAACACTTAGGGAGCTAATATTATTGTAAATATAAAGTGAATCCTACACCCTTTATATTAATTTATACATATATATAATAATTCAATACCATATATTACTTACTTGATTGTGTTTGCGTTGTTTGCTTACATAATTCAAAACTAAGTTTTGTTTAGCTCAAAAACATGGGATCATCAATTAATAATATTATTTATTTATTTATGTGGACTATGTGGAGTCACTCATGTTATTACCTTGATGATGTCCATATTAATAATTACAAAATAATAAATATTTTTATCTGTGTTTAGTTTAGTTTAGTTTAAGAATGCAGTATCATTAATTAATAATATTTTAAAATTATAATGTACTAGAACAAATCCTCAATTATGGCTCAAGTTACATATATAATATATAAAATTAGTTTTAAAATGGGAGAGATCCAAAGAAATTACGAAAACAAATTCACATAATGACCAAAGGTGCTTAGATGTTGATTTGAGCTCCAATTAGTCTAAAGGCACCTTAGATGTTGATTTCAGCTACATTAACCAACTGTTACATATAGATTTGTAGAACAATTCCTCTGCTGTTTGGGTGCATCTTTGATGGTCTGTTTCTGGTTGACCTCAATTTCAGTTCTGACTGTTTCATTGGCTGATTCATTGTTCTGGATGCTTTATTTGGCTGCTTCTGTTCAGTTCTGCTCTCAACTTTAGTGCTAGTTTGGATTGGTTTTGTTCAGTTTTGGTGCTGAGTTATAGTTATATGGAACCAGAGTGTAGTCTAATCTGTTATGCGTTTCTTGTTCTTATTTTGTTTGTTGGTTTCTTACCAACTGGAACTTGGAGTTTCAATTAGCTCCAAACTCCTCTTTATTGATATTCTGTATCTTATTTGCATGCTTTCATCAGTAAAGATTTTCTTTACCGATCAAAAAATAATAATGACCAAAGGTGCTGACAAATTAACTCTCTCCTCTCCTTGTTTGATTATTAATTACAAAAATATTTTAGAACTCTAATAAAAGAGTTCTAGGAGCTCAAATTAGGGGTAAGCCCCACTGTTATAGTGATGTTTGTATTATTATTTTTATTTTTTTGTTTTGATTTTTTATGCCATTAGAGTTCCTTCGTTTAGGAGATGTATAATTGTTGTGTTAATTAATAGAACAATGTTTGGGAGCTCTAAAAAAAGAATCCTAATAGCTTTAATGTGTGTGTGAGCCCCCATCTGATGTGAAGTTTTGACTTGGTGTGTTTTTTTTTTTTTTTTTTTTTTTTTTTTTTTTTTTTTTTTTTTTTTTTTTTTTTTTTTTTTTTTTTTTTTTTTGTTGTTGTTGTTGTTGTTCATTGGACCCCTAGTGGAGGTGCTGGGGGTCCTTGCTGATTGGCTAAAAAATTACTTTTTTTTTTTTTTTTTGGACTTTAGGAAAAAGGAAGTTGGAGACCATGATTAAAGGGGTTGAGTAAGACAGAGAGAGAGAGAGAGAGACGCTGCATTGTTGTCGCACTCAGCTCTCACCAACAACAGTGCCGTCCGTCTGATAGTCGAAAACACGAAACAGCACACACCAATAATACAACAATGATATTATACGTATAATTATTATATTAATATATATTATAATATTATCATCTTAAAATTGCAAATCTATTTATTATATGGAAAATGAGTGAGAACTACTAATGATGTGACAGTGGACTTTATTATAAATGATTTGATGTTTTGATTTTGGTGTTGTATTTTTTTTTTTATTGAGTACCATGCCATTAGTGATCTTTTTAAAACTCTAAAATTAGTGGTCTCTATCATTGTTGTTATTATATAAATTATAAAAATTTAAAATTGAGTAATGCTAGGTATCATGAAAAAACTTTCATGAAAATGATCATGAAAGATTTATGACTCTTGGATTACATTTAAAATAAACACCACACATTAATCAAGGTAATCCAAAGGTCATAAATTTTTCATGACCAGTTTCATGAAAATTTTTTGATGACCCCTATTTTTTCTCTTTAAAATTTTTAAAATTATGTCGTCGTAATGTAAAAGGCCACATAAAAGATGAGATCGCAGAGACATA
Source organism: Camellia sinensis (assembly GCF_004153795.1). Lineage (NCBI taxonomy): Eukaryota > Viridiplantae > Streptophyta > Magnoliopsida > Ericales > Theaceae > Camellia > Camellia sinensis. Next base: position 86,792 of record NW_021027754.1, read on the forward strand.
TTTAAGTGCATTTTTTAGTACATAATTGTGAGAGAATCGGAGGAAGAAACAGGAGAGAGAGAGAGAGAGATGGAAAGGGAAAAGTATTGTTACAGGGATGTGCTGCCATTTACATCAATGGTGACGATGGAGTGCATCAACGTCGGTCTCAACACCTTATTCAAAGCAGCCACCGTCCATGGCATGAGCCGTTACGTCTTCGTCGTCTACGCTTATGCTGTCGCTGCTCTTGTCCTCCTCCCTTCCCCTTTCTTCTCTCGCAGGTCTCTCTCTCTCTAGCTAATTGTGTTGAGAAATCAGAATCGCTGGCAATCCAAATGTCTAATTGTTTTTTTCCTTTTAAATTTTAGCAGATCAACAGAGCTGCCTCCTCTCAACTCCTCCATCGCATGTAAAATCTTCCTTCTCGGGCTGATCGGGTAAGAAACGAACATGTATTACTAATACTACTACTTAATAATAATACAACTGAATAATTTTGATCTAAACTAAACTAATCAAATTCAATTCAATTCAATTCAATTCATTGATTTTTCTGATTAGAGGGATTTTTTGGTTTGGTTTGGTTTGATTCGGTGGAGGAGGGTACAGGTGTACGTCTCAGATATTGGGATATACAGGGATCAATTACAGCTCTCCCACACTTGCTTCAGCCATCAGCAACCTCGTCCCTGCTTTCACTTTTATACTTGCCCTCATTTTCAGGTTTAATCTCCTCTTTCTCCTTGTTCAATTTTTTTAGAGAACAACTCAACTCCATAATTGAACCTGTAAAGTAAATTATGGTGATGTCAGTAATGTGTTTAATTGCTATCCTCCTACCTGTTTTTTTTCGGTCGTTTCCCATCATAGGAATAGAAATAATAAATAATAAGATATTTTTTCTCGACAAATACTCGTTCGCATTCCATAGTTGAGTCTTGGGTAATTAAATTTAGATTAATACTATATGTATTAATTAGTATATTAAGACATAATTTTAAAGATTTTGAGTATTTTTAATTTATATAATAGGTGGGGTCAGTAATAATGATATAATACTAGTTAGTGTGTACATTAATTGATGCATATAGCACCACCGTTAAATTTATGACAAATTAAAACGGTAATATTACATGCACCAATTAGTGTACACATTAGTATACCAACTAGTGTTATGATATTATTTTAACCATATTTATTATACAAGTTACAAATATTAAAAACCATACAAATGATGCCACATCATCTGCTAGTACACTAATGTATATATTAATTGGTATATATAGCATTATTTAAGTTAAAATTGACATGTAATTTATTATGTCATTGTGACTAAAATTATAAGAGATTTTTAAAAATCCCAATCTTTTTCTTATGTCAAAATGAGACTGGCACAATCTTGTTTATTTTGTGGTGTCTACTAAGTAAATCAATCATGAAAAAAAAAATCAAAATGATCAAAGAACAGTATGTATGATTGAATCAAATTTATCTTATAAAAATAGACGGTTCGCATAATTTTGAGAATAGATTGTAAATTAAAAAAAATGCAATCAAAACATTAAGTTATCAATATCTGATCAATTTAAATTTTTATATAAATAATCTAATGGATAGACACAAGAAATTAAACGATTTGAATCATAAAAATGGGACTAGAATGGGTCCACAACCCTCTTGTCCATTTATAAATAGATTAATGAAGTGAAGAAAAGTCTAGTCCTATTTGTCTTCATTTTATTCTTAATGATTTGCCTCCGAAAAAAAAATTGATCACTAGGTTTCGTGCACGCTATAATATAAAACAGTAACAATAAACTAATGATATATAGTACTTATCAAAATTTTAATATAGCTGTGAAACTATATCATAATTAACATTTGATATCACCATATAATAATAATCCACTTCATATAAGGGTACTAAAATTTTAATCTTGAAAAGGTGATAGTATTTTGTGTGACAGGTATATTACTGTAGTGTGGTTACATATTAAGATGTGAAAATCTATACAAACGTTATTTTACTTTTGTGGGCCTAAAATAGGATGGAAAAGCTAGCACTGAGAAGCTCAAGCAGTCAAGCTAAAATCATAGGCACCGTAGTATCAATTTCAGGAGCATTTTTAGTAACTCTCTACAAAGGCACACCTATTGTATTGAATCCATCACCTGCCATTTCACTTAATCAGCCCCTCCTCCAATCACCTCCGCAGTCCAACTGGCTCATTGGTGGCCTTTTCCTCACATCCGAGTATATTTTGGTTCCAATGTGGTACATTGTTCAGGTAGATTCTTTTATACACAAATTTTTTTTTTCATATCAATCTCATAGAAAAGCTCAATTTAATTAAAATTTTGTGACATTGAAACAGGCCCAAATCATGAAGGTGTACCCAGCTGAACTGACTGTAGTCTTCTTCTACAACTTGTGCGTTAGCGTCCTAGCAGCAATTGTAGGTGTAATTGCTGAGCCAAACATGAGTGCTTGGATTATCAGACCTGATATAGCATTGGTCTCTATCATATGCTCGGTAAGTAGAAAGAGATCACTGGGTAGAGAGAAAATCCTGGGCCCTTGGTGATATACTGTCTAAGAGCATCTCCAATGATTATTGTTATAATACTATTGCTACGGCTATAATTTGACAGTGAATAGTGTTATTTTGTCAAATTATAGAAATAGTACTCTAATAGTCACTTGCTATTTTGGCAATTCTCAACCAACTTTCCCTCCAAGTTTGTAGGTATTGTTTGGATATAGGTTTTTTTGTGATTTTATTTTTATTTATTTTTTTGTCTATTATGACCTTTTTTTAACTATTTGTAAAAAAAAATTATATATTTATATTATTCCTGACTAGACAAATATAAAAAATGAAAAAAATTAGAAAAAAAAATTAAATGTAATTCAATTTGAAAAATTAAATTTAAAATTTTTTTTGGTTTTTTACTGTTTTAATTCTATTTTTTCAACTGAATTTGGAGCCACAAATATGTTTATACTTGCTGACGTGGCATGTTTAGCAATTGCTATTTTACTTGCCAAATTTGAGAATAGATATGACATATGCCGTCTTTGGCAAGTAAAATAGCAAGCCATTGGAGACCCATTTTCTATCACTATTGCTAAATTATAGCTTTGGCAAGTGTTTTGAGAGCTCCATTGGAGATGCTCTAAAATGAGGCTTTTCTGTTTTTTACAGGGAATCTTTGGGTCGTTCTTGAACAATGCTGTCCACACATGGGTCCTACGCGTGAAGGGTCCTGTTAAAATTAGAAAAAAAAATTAAATGTAATTCAATTTGAAAAATTAAATTTAAAAAATTACTTGGTTTTTTACTGTTTTAATTCTATTTTTTCAACTAAATTTGGAGCCACAAATATGTTTATACTTGCTGTTGTGGCATGTTTAGCAATTGCTATTTTACTTGCTAAATTTGAGAATAGATATGGCATATGCCGTCTTTGGCAAGTAAAATAGCAAGCCATTGGAGACCCATTTTCTATCACTATTGCTAAATTATAGCTTTGGCAAGTGTTTTGAGAGCTCCATTGGAGATGCTCTAAAATGAGGCTTTTCTGTTTTTTTCAGGGAATCTTTGGGTCGTTCTTGAACAATGCTGTCCACACATGGGTCCTACGCGTGAAGGGTCCTGTTTATGTTGCAATGTTCAAGCCACTGTCGATTGCTATTGCAGTTGCCATGGGAGTCATCTTCCTCAGTGATACTCTCTATCTTGGAAGGTATTACATGACTGACTAACCATCTATTCCAATTGTGTTCATTTTGACTAATAACATATATACGGGTTGGCGAGTGTGTACATATATATATAGATGTTGATTTTGCAAATTTTCTTGTCCTGTTTTGCAGTGTTGTTGGAGCAACAATAATATCTGTCGGGTTTTATACTGTAATGTGGGGAAAAGCAAAGGAAGAGATGGCCGAGGGTAGTGAAACTGGCGACTTGGAATGGTCGCCTGACCGGAAAGTCCCTCTATTGCAAAGTTACAAAGCTCAAGAAATGTAGAGCGGATGAGTTGAATGAGAATGATGCCATAGCTATCCTCGCATATTCAAAGAGGAAAATATGCATTAGATCGTCAGACTACAATGGCGGCCTGACACTATTAACGGTCAGAAAAGGTTTTATGTATATATGGGGATGTATCATGTATGTATGTGTCATATATGTATAGCTTAATTTATCCTTGATTATGTGAAATTCTCAGCAATTTGTCTCGCAGATACTGAAATTCAAATTACGTCATTTTTGTGTTGAGCTGCTTCAATAATTTCAATCTTGTTTGTTTGTCTCGAGGGCAAGTTGTTTTTGAGAACATAGCATCTTTTGACTCTCAAATGCGAAATAAACTTCAGGTGCTGAATAGGAAACAAAGAATTATGTATTAATTTCTATAATCACCTCCATTTGTAGAAAGTTGCAAAGGATGATTTTCTTTAATTGAGTTTTTAGAGCTTTTTTTTATAAAAAAAAAAAAAAAAATACGAGAAAGGATATATCAAATAATTAATGTGAATTTAGGATTCGATGTGGGTTAATTTTTTTATTTTTTAATTATTTTAACTTGGGGTTAAAATAGCCTCGTTTAAGATGGACTTTTTGATTTTTTTTTATTTTTGTGAGAAAAATAATGTAATGATTATAGTTTGAATATGAAATTTTTTAATCTGGGACTAATAAATCTATTTTGTCATTTTATGACTAAAATAACCCCAATCTAACCCAAATTCACATGCCAAACAAGTACTTAGTAACATTTTTAAATTGATCTAACAGAAAATATATTTTGCCACTAGATACAAGTTTAATTACAAACATGAGAGGAATTATATCATTGTAGACAATTATACTGTTCAATAATACATAACTACTAGCCAAACAATCACCACAAAAAAGGGCCTATAATACATTATGAGCAGCAACGGTTAGTCATTCTATTTCAATTCAAAAATTATCTCAATACCTTCAATTAAAATTTTAAAATTTTAATTTTTGTTATATCTTAATATAAATTTATTAATAAAGTTAATACATATTAAATTCCAAAATAAAATATATAATTTATTTTTCATGACACACCCTAGCCTATGTTTTTTTTTTTTTTAAATGCGACCCTAGGCTATGTTTGGGAAGCCAAAAATTAACTTTTTTCTTGGCTAAAATTTACAGAAAAATAAAATATGCTAAAATAGCCAATAAGATAAAATGTCACATTAAACTTATAATTATTTCACTTTTTTCTCTCACAAACATTACATTCAATTACAAAAAAAAAAAAATTCAACCATCTTCCCAAACACAAATATTTTAACCTACTAAATTAGCTAAAAATTAGGGTAAATTAGAAATACACCCCATGAGGTTTGCTTAAAGTACAGATTGTCCCATGTGATTTCGAAAATTACAAATACCCTATTGTCAGAATTTTTTATTTAATAGAATTAAATAAAAAAATGAAATTCATAATTGTTCTCTAATACAATAATAAAATTACCTAAATTATTAATTGAAACATATTTCTAATATCATTAAAAACTGTTAATTGAATTCATGATTTATTAATAAAATGGACAATTTGTTACGAAATTAGAAACCTCAAGGGGTAGAATGTAATTTTCAAAACTACAGGGATAATTCGTATTTTAATCAAATCTCAAAACGTGTATTTGTAATTTATCCTAAAAATTAAAATATCCTACTAAAATTGCTGACTTTCCAAACGAGACCCTAATCACATATATTATTCTTCATCTTCCCCAAGTTTCAATTATTTTCTTTTCTTCTTCTTTCTCATTACAATTCCAAACCACCCCACCAAAACTCACCACTGTCATCAGGGTGCTGTTATGGTGTGCAACCCCTTAAGGTTGCACACCATATGCAACCAACACAAAATGTGTAAGTGGAAGGTATAAACATAAAACAGGACAGCAAACAGAAAGGCGTAAGTGCAAGATGTAAGTTGCACACTTAAGAAAAGTCCTTGTCATCAATATCATTTTTGTTTATCTTTGTGAATAGAAGAAAATTTGAACAAAATTAAATGATGGATGAGAATAATAATAAAAATTATTTTTTAAAATAATCCATAAAAAATAGATAAATATTCACATAAATATCAAATATAATTATTAATTTTTGTATATTGTTTTTTTTACATAATATTCAGCATATTTGGGGGTTAATAGATGAAGACAAAGTAGTACTTGTTTAATAGCCCAGACTTACAAGAACAAATTCCCTTAAGCTTTCGTTTAAGATGTAAATTAGTTTTTTGATTTTTTTTTTTAATTTTTAAATTTGAAACTAAAAAAGTCTCATTTGAGATAAATTTTTTAATTTTTGTGGAAAAAAATTAAAATGATTATGGTTTGAATGTGATATTTTGAGTTATTTTGGGAAGATGGATAAAAATCATCTTCCAGTTTTTAACTTATTTTAAGTCACATTATCTCTCACATTTTTTACAATTTTTTTTTTAAAAAAAACAAAGCCAAAAAAGCTAAGGGTGCTGTTATGGTGTGCAACCCCTTAAGGTTGCACACCATATGCAACCAACACAAAATGTGTAAGTGGAAGGTGTAAACATAAAACAGGACAGCAAACAGAAAGGCGTAAGTGTAAGGTGTAAGTTGCACACTTAAGAAAAGTCCTTGTCATCAATATCATTTTTGTTTATCTTTGCGAATAGAAGAAAATTTGAACAAAATTAAATGATGGATGAGAATAATAATAAAATTTATTTTTTAAAATAATCCATAAAAAATAGATAAATATTCACATAAATATCAAATATAATTATTAATTTTTGTATATTGTTTTTTTTACATAATATTCAGCATATTTGGGGGTTAATAGATGAAGACAAAGTAGTACTTGTTTAATAGCCCAGACTTACAAGAACAAATTCCCTTAAGCTTTCGTTTAAGATGTAAATTAGTTTTTTGATTTTTTTTTTTAATTTTTAAATTTGAAACTAAAAAAGTCTCATTTGAGATAAATTTTTTAATTTTTGTGGAAAAAAATTAAAATGATTATGGTTTGAATGTGATATTTTGAGTTATTTTGGGAAGATGGATAAAAATCATCTTCCAGTTTTTAACTTATTTTAAGTCACATTATCTCTCACATTTTTTACAATTTTTTTTTTAAAAAAAACAAAGCCAAAAAAGCTAAAAAATCAGCTTTTAACTATCTTTCTAAAATAATCATTTGTCTTATTAGTTTTTTTAATTTATTTTATATTTTTGTAACTATTTTAATCCAAAAAATTTATGCCATCCAAAAAAACAAATCAATATCTCCCTTTCCTAGACCACCTCCTTGGCCACCAGAGGAGCTTTGACAGGATCATCCACTGTAGGGATCGTAACATATATGATATTCTTGGCGCTCACATCATTCTCGTCCTTGTCATCGTCCAATTCATATTGAATCGGTTAACGTCGTTATTGTTTAGATTTTTAGATCCGAATAGATTTGCTTTGTTTAGTATCTGAAAATCTAAACCAACCAAATATTATTGTTCGGCATTGTGAGTTCGAACACGGAAACTTTATTTTTATTTGGATGCACTTTAAAAGGTAATTTAAGAAAAATTATAAAGTGTAAGAATAACATAAAATCTTAAATAATTAAATAAAGTATACTGAGAAATTAAAACTACTTAATAATTTTTTTTGGGTATAAATAAAATTGCTTCCTTAAAACCAAAATAAATAAAAATTGAGGGCCCACAAGAGGTAAAACGTGAAGGATTTGCAATAAAATGCAATTGTGTCCAACACGAAGCCCATAAGGAAGAGCTGAGCTCCACAAAATACAGACTTGAGCCCGCCCAGTAGTCTCAAAACCCAGCCCTAACAGAGTATCTGCTTTTAGACTCCCATGCTGCCACCAACCCCAGCCATTATTGTTCAACAGGGCAAATGCGGAACCCCTTGTGACCATTGAAAAATGAAAATTAATCTACTTTAAATTATTGCAGAAAAGTATGGCAAATTACATTTTATTCATGTGGAACAAATTTGAAAAATCTAAAATCTTTTAAATATTAATTTGTGATTATGTTTCAATTTTAAATAATAAATAACAATTCTAATCGAACAATCAAATACAAATTGATATAACGATTTAACGCAAAAAAAATCACAATTAGAGTGCCTCCAATTGTGATAAAAATTCATTGACCAAAGTCACGCTCGAATTGAACCAAACTCGATGTACTTCTTCTATCACTGTCTTCACCTCACAACCATTTTACCCAACGCTGAATTCACAACTTCGATGTCGAACCCATGACGATGAACCACTCCAAAATCCACCAAAACTTCAGGCCCAAATTTCTTGAAATTCACCAAAAAGCACCATTTTTTTTTGTGAATTAAAAAAAAAAAAACTTGATGATGTTAATATGAAATTCATAAATCCATTGATCACTCTCAAATTATTAAAAAAACACTTAGAAAAATATCCTTTAATATAGAAAACCTCGATAACTTTGCTTTCCTAGAATTTAGATGACCTTAACCAAAAAATAGCAAATGGCGCACTTTATAAAAAAATAAAGCCGTGAATACCGCTTGAGCGACCACCTCATCGCTCAAGCAAACTCACTAGAACATGTGCCCATCGCTCGAGCCAAGACTCTACTACTCAAGGGCAAAAAAGAGTTTAGTCTTCTCTGCAAAAATATTGGATGATGCCATTCGCAGCTCAAGTGGTCAAACAACTTTGACTTTGAGAGCGCTGCCTCTCGACTCCGCCTGGGCATTGCCCCGGACCTATCATAGGACGTTGCCCTCTAGAACCCCACGAGCTGATCGGGCAGCTCGATCCTTGTACATAGTTAGCGAAGTGGCAAATATGAAAGGATCAAAATCACAAACTCTTCTGCATAGGCATAATTTAGATTGAATTTGCATGTAAATACTCATATCCTCACTGAAACAAAAGAACAAATAAAATTATAACTGAAAGTTAAATGAGATTGGCAATTACAAAAACCTAAAAAAATTATATGCATATAACTCGTTGTGTTTTGAAAATAATTATTCAATTCTATACAATTTGTGGACAAAAATACATTGTCTTAAAATAATGAATTATGTGTAAATATGACTTATATCAGTGAGGTAAAAGTGAAATGTTTAGTTCAAAATAATTTTTGTTTTTTTTTTATTTTTTTAAAATAACACGAGTCTTATGAATATAACTTTTAATATAAGAACAGAGAGTAAAATTTGTGTAAAAGGATGAGGGCACGAAACACCATTGTTACATTCTCAAGCATTTTCTCGGGGTTCTAACAATGGGCGGCTAATAATGAAATACATCATAGAAGTCTTCTCATCCGATTGCCATCCCAACAAGGAATGCCTCAATTGTGTTAATTACACTCCACGTACAGTATTAATGATTATAAATATATGGGTTTATTGGGATATAAATTTATTAAAAGGGATTTATAAATAAATCTCTCAATATAAAATTATAATCTATTAAAAGGGAATATTTCTAAATTTTAAAAAAATAGTTTCACCTGAAAAAAAAGGAAAAAATAAAGTAAAATAATGATTTTTTTTTAATGAATTAGTTTTTAATATTTTTTAGAAAGTGATTCTAAAAACTTAACAAAACAGGAATTTTGAAAAAAAAAAAAGCATCATAGACCGTAATAATTTTTAAAAAATTAAAAAATATCATTATAATGTTTTTTTGAAAAAATTCAAAAAACTTGATGCTAAACAGAGTGTATCACTCCTGCTTACCCAAAAAAAAGAAAAAAAGAAAAGGAGAGTGTATCACTCCTTGAAACCAAAATAAAAAGGGATAAAAAGTGAAGGATTTGCAACATGAACTTGCAATAAAATGCAATTGTGTCCAAAAGGAAGCCCATAAAGAAAGGCTGAAGCTCCACCAAAAAAGACTTGGGCCAGCCCATTAGTCTCAAAACCCAGCCCTAAAACAGTGTCTGCTTAAACGTGAGTTCACGGGACTCCCACGCTGCCGCCATCTCCACCCATTATTGTTCTTGACTTGTAACAGGGCAAGTGCGGAACCCTTCTGACCATTGAAAAATAAAAATTAAGCCTAGCGTGGAAACAAATTATTTTAATAATTTTTTATGAATTTTTTTTTGACTTTTGGACTTTTATAGTGACCTTTCACTTAATTCTTTATATTTTTCTGTACAATTTTTTTTTGTAAAAAATTAAAAAAAATATTAAAATAACTTGTTCCTAAACAAGACATTACTTAAAATTATTGCAAAAAAATAATACAAATTTCATTCTATCTATGTGGAACAAATTATATGCATATAATTCGTTGTGATCCGAAAATAATTACTTAATTCTATGCAATTTGTGAACAAAAATATATCATGCGAAAATAATTAGTTATGTGTAAATATAACATATATCAGTGTGATGAAGTGAAATGTTTAGTTTAAAATAATTTTTGTTTTTTATTTTTTAAAAGAAGACGAGAGTAATATGAATATAACTTTTAGTATAAGAATAAAGGATAAAATTTGTGTAAAAGAATAAGGAAACGAAACACCATTGTTACATTCTCAAGCATTTTCTCGGGATTCTAACAATGGGAGACTAATAATAATGAGATATATATATTGTACAAGCAGAAATGCCTCATACACCTACTGGAGGTCAACCCCAGTGAGGTGGCGCCCTGTGATTAGGCGAAAAAAACAAATTTTTTTTTCCAGCAAATGAGAGCTGGACAGCTCACTGGGGGTCGGACCCCCACTGGGGGTTGGTAGCTGTTGATTGTACAAGTCTTCTCATCTGGTTGCCATCCCGACAAGGAATGCCTCAATTGTGCATTTCTTTGTTTTGTAGGTTAAAAAAGAAATATTTTATTTTATATACTAGCATATTACCTGTGTTATGTACAAATTGTGTTTTAGTACTTTGTCTTTTTTTTGTTTTTTATTTTTAATGTTTTCTTCTTTCTTCTTTTTATTTTTTTATATTATATTAAAGTTTAATATTTTGATAATAATTATATGTGTTGGACTTTTTAAGAAATTCATATGTGCTGGACTTTTCAAGAAATTTATATGTGTTGGACTTTTTAAGAAACTTTTTAGAATAATTCTATATGTACTAATTAATGTACACACTAATTGCATCATCTCTCTACTTTTCTGCACATCTTTTATATTACATCCCTCGTTTGGGGAGTGGCTATTTTAGCCAAAAAGTCAACTAAAACTAGTCACATCATCTCTCTACTTTTTTGCACATCTTTTCGTAAAAAGTCAAAAAGTTACTAAAATAGCCTGTTCCCAAACGAGGCCTAATGTACTAACAGATGATGTGGTATCATTTGTATGGTTTTAGGTATTTGTAACTTGTATAATAAATGTGTTCAATAATAATATCATAACACTAGTTGGTACACTAATGTGTATACTAATTGGTGCATGTAGCACCACCGAATTTTTATGCTTGTTCTTAACGCATTAAAGTGTTATTATGAGAGATAACAATCATATGTGTTGGACTTTTCTCGGAATCCATATGTACTTCACAATTATTTCTATATATGTGAATTGTGATTTTTAAATGCAATTTTTTTCTTCTTCTTTTTTAAATGTCTTCTTTTTTTTTCTTTTTTTATATTATATTAAAGTTTAATTTTTTGATAATAATCATATGTGTTGGAATTTTCAAGAAATTTTTTTTATACTTGTTCTTAATGCATTAAAGTGTTATTATGAAGGATAATAATCATATGTGTTGGGACTTTTCAAGGAATATTTTTTATGCTTGTTCTTAATGTATTAAAGTGTTATTATGAGGGTAAGGCTTGGGGGTTGGGAGAAGTTAATAATTGTTTTTTTTTTTAAATCAAAAAATCAGGAAAGTTAGATTCGGATATTGGAGCTCCCACAAGGCAACGCATTAAAGTGTTATTATGAGGGATAATAATCATATGTGTTGGACTTTTCAAAAAATTCATATGTCCTTCGCAATTATTCCTATATATGTGAATTATGATTTTTAAATGCCCTCTTTCTTTCTTTTTTTTAATGTCTTCTTCTTTTTTTTCTTTTTTATATTATATTAAAGTTTAATATTTTGATAATAATCATATGTGTTCGATTTTTCAAGGAATTCATATGTATTGGAATTTTCAAGGAATTTTTTTTATGCTTGTTCTTAATGCATTAAAGTGTTATTATGAGGGATAATAATCATATGTGTTGGGACTTTTCAATGAATTCATATGTGTTGGACTTTTCAAGGAATTTTTTTTATGCTTGTTCTTAATGTATTAAAGTGTTATTATGACGGTAAGGCTTGGGGGTTGGGAGAAGTTAATAAATGCTCAATTTTTTTTTTTAAATAAAAAAATCAAGAAATTTAGATTGAGATATTGAAACTCTCACAAGGCTTAGGGGTTAGAAACCCCTTTTTCCTTAATATATACTAGCCTGTCACTCGTGCTATGCACGAGATAATTATAAATATCTATATTTGTTTTAGATTTTTTTTAATATATAAATTATGTTTTTTAAGATTTTTTATAAAAATAATTTAACAATCTTATCACTAACCATAGTGTATGGGAGAAGTTGAAAAGGATACTGCAGTAACTATAAACGGATTGTATCTATAATTATTTGTATGAGGGGATTTTAAATGCTGATCAAGGGATTTTGACCAAATCAATAAATGTAGGCATGTGGAAAGACACGTGTATTGAAAAAAGTTAACAAATGCTGATCAGAGGATTTTGACCAAATCAATAAATGCTAAGTTTTTTTTTTTTTAAAATAAGAAATTTAGATTCTGATTGGGATATTGAAACTCTCACAGACCTTGGGGGTTAAAAATTTCGTTTTGCTTAATATATAGTATAGATATAGATAGATAGATATAGATTTTTCTTATATAATATATAGATAGATATAGATATAGATATAGATAATATAATACAGATAGATAGATATGTTGAAATTTTCAAGGAATATTGTGTTTACAATTATCTATATATGTGAATTGTGATTTTTAAATGTTTTCTTCCTCTTTTTTTTTTTTAAATGTCTTCTTTTTTTCCTTTTTTATATTATATTAAAGTTTAATATTTTGATAATAATCATATGTGTTGGACTTTTCAAGAATTTTTTTTTATACTTGTTCTTAATGCGTTAAAGTATTATTATGAGGGATAATAATCATATGTGTTGGGACTTTTCAAGGAATTCATATGTGTTGGATTTCAAAAATTTTTTTTATGCTTGTTCTTAAGGCATTAAAGTGTTATCATGAGGGTAAGACTTGGGAATTGGAAGAAGTTAATAAATGCTAAGATTTTTTTTTTAAAATCAAAAAATCGGGAAATTTAAATTAGGAGATTGGAGCTCTCACAAGGCTTGCGGTTAAAAACCTCATTTTGCTTAATATATAGTATAGATTAGCATATCACTCGTGCTATGTACGGATTGTGTTTACAATTATCTATATATGTGAATTGTGATTTTTAAATGTCTTCTTTTTTTTTCTTTTTTTATATTATATTAAAGTTTAATATTTTGATAATAATTATATGTGTTGGACTTTTCAAGAAATTAAATGTCTTTTTTTAATTATATTATATTAAAATTTAATATTTTGATAATAATCATATACGTTGGACTTTTCAATAAATTTTTTTTATGCGTGTTCTTAATGCATTAAAGTGTAATTATGAGGAATAATAATCATATGTGTTGGAACTTTTTAAAGAATTCATATGTGTTGGATTTCAAAGAAATTTTTTTTATACTTGTTCTTAATGCATTAAAGTGTTATTATGAGGGAAAATAATCATATGAGTTGAGACTTTTCAATGAACTCATATGTGTTGGATGTCAAAGAAATTTTTTTTTATGATTGTTCTTAATGCATTAAAGTATTATTATGAGGGTAGGGCTTAGGGGTTGGGAGAAGTTAATAAATGCTCAATTTTTTTTAAAATCAAAAAATCAAAAAATTTAGATTGGGATATTGAAACTCCCACAAGCATGGGGGTTAGAAACCCCTTTTTTTCTTAATATATACTAGCATATCATCCGTGCTATGCACGGATTGTATTTACAATTATCTATATATGTGAATTGTGATTTTTAAATGTTTTCTTCTTCTTTTTTTAAATGTCTTCTTTTTTTCATTTTTTATATTATATTAAAGTTTAATATTTTGATAATAATCATATGTGTTGGACTTTTCAAGATTTTTTTTTATTTTTTATACTTGTTCTTAATGCATTAAAGTGTTATTATTAGGGTAAGACTTGGGAGTTGGGAGAAATTAATAAATGCTAAGATTTTTTTTTTTAAAATTAAGAAATTTAGATTGAGAGATTGGAGCTGTGAATTGTGATTTTTAATTTTTTTTAAATGTTTTCTTTTTTTCATTTTTTATATTATATTAAAGTTTAATATTTTGATAATAATTTGGACTTTTCAAGGAATTAAATGTATTTTTTTTACTATTATATTATATTAAAGTTTAATATTTTGATAATAATCATATGTGTTGGATTTTTCAAATTTTTTTTTATGCTTGTTCTTAATGCATTAAATTGTTATTATGAGGGATAATAATCATATGTATTGGGACTTTTCAAAGAATTCATATGCGTTGGATTTCAAAATTTTTTTTTTATGATTGTTCTTAATGCATTAAAGTGTTATTATTAGAGAAAGACTCGGGAGAAGTTAATAAATGCTAAGATTTTTTTTTTAATCAAAAAATCAAGAAATTTAGATTGGGAGATTGGAGCTCCCACAAGGCTTGAGGTTAAAAACCCCCTTTTGCTTAATATATAGTATAGACTAGCATATCACCTGTGCTATGCACGATTGTGTTTACAATTATCTATATATGTGAATTGCGATTTTTAAATGTCTTTTTTTTTTAAATGCCGTCTTTTTTTCCTTTTTTATATTATATTAAAGTTTAATATTTTGACAATAATCATATGTGTTAGACTTTTCAAGGAATTAAATGTCTTTTTTTATTATTATATTATATTAAAGTTTAATATTTTGATAATAATCATATGTGTTGAACTTTTCAAGAAATTTTTTTTATGCTTGTTCTTGATGCATTAAAGTATTATTATGAGGGATAATAATCATATGTGTTGAGACATTTTAAGGAATTCATATGTGTTGGATTTCAAAGAATTTTTTTTTATGTTTTTTCATAATGTTTTAAAGTGTTATTATGAGGGTAAGACTTGGGGGTTGGGAGAATTTAATAAATGCTAATTTTTTTTTTAAAATCAAAAAATCCGAAAATTTAGATTGGAAGATTGGAGCTCTCACAAGGCTTGGGGTTAAAAATCTCATTTTGCTTAATATATAGTATAGATATAGACTAGCATATCACCCGTGCTACGCTCGGGATTAAATTTAAAAAAAAAAAAATTCATAGTTATGTCAAACATATTTTTAAATTGTTAGCATAAAATATATGTAATTTTAAAAGAAAATATTGACATTGCATAATTAAAGTAATAAAAATAAGAATGTATTACATTTGTTTGAAATTCACTGAATAAGTAAAACAAAAAATAACTAAAATCTAAATTGTTGTGGGCCTTCAATCATGTATTACATTTGTTTGAAATTCACTGAATAAGTAAAACAAAAAATAACTAAAATCTAAATTGTTGTGGGCCTTCCATCAGTATTCCTGCATTGTCAATATTATAGTTAGTATTATAATTAATGAACAACACATATATTATGTATTTATAAAATGTTATAAAGTAAAATTGTTATACTTACATTTTTTTTTTACTTTATGAAAGGTATAAACATCTTTCAAACAAATGTATATTTAAAACAAAGGTCACGCACGGTGCACAATCTAGTTGACGTGGCATTGTTGGTACATGTATGATAAATGCATAGGCACGGTCTTGGTATGACGCAATATAATCTTTAATCATTCTAATTCCATTATCCTATAAAATTTTAGAATTATAACTTTATGTTTGAAGAAGTAAGAATAAGTTATTTATAATAAATTTTATAATTTCCTACCTTTGATCTCATATTCTTCAAATATGATGGTTGACATCGTAAAATAAACTCTGCCCATTTATCTTGAACAGTGAGGTTTATTGTAACAGTATTGTCTTTGACCACAAGGTTAACATTGCATCTTATCAACCAAAAAAAAAGAAGATACTTGTTAAAAGCAAATATTGTACCTAATAAAAAATTTAAACACTTGTTAAATTTGAATTATTATTGTACATAGTAATTATTTACCTAAAGAAAATTATCTTGTTATAATATCAATATCATCATGTAGGCAGTGACGACAAATAATGTGACCATAATGATATTCAACTTTTTGATAGCAACTTTTGCACAAATCAATCCAAAGGTTGTCAACATCAATTTGTTCGATGTACCCAAGTATTCGAAAATATGAAACCTACAAAATATTTGAAAAAACATAAATTAATCCCTCTATATACAAATTATATATATATCGTTTAATTTTCATTAATTGAGATGATAACAATTCTTACCTTTGGCATGGATGCAAAATCACGTATTCGAAATCTTTTGGCATTTGATATTATCAATAACTGTGAAATTGAAAATCCATTTTTTCGATTCCAAGATACCAACTTTTGTGATATAAGATTCATAGCAAGCCTAGATAAACATGTCAATATATATATATATATATATATATATAATTGTGAGAATTATACAAATCACAATTTTTTTAATACTATCTAACTACAACTATATTTTTCTCATAATAAAAAAAATAATTGAAAAAAAACCATTAAAATAGTAAATAAAAAGATTATTTAGAAGTATTGAACAAATTACAATCACATTTTTCTTTTTGTGAGTGTTTATGTTTATCTAACTTCCATCATATTAAAAAATCAAATTATAAACAAAAGGAGATAATTTCAATCATACAAATCACAATTTTTTTAATGCTATCTAACTACAATCACATTTTTCTCATAATAAAAAAAAATAATTGAAAAAATGAACCATTAAAATAGTAAATAAAAAGATTATTTAGAAGTATTGAACAAACTACAATCACATTTTTCTTTTTGTGAGTGTTTTTGTTTATCTAACTTCAATCATATTAAAAAAAATCAAATTATAAACAAAAGAATATAACTTCAATCATACAAATCACAATTTTTTTAATACTATCTAACTACAATCATATTTTTCTCATAATTAAAAAAAATTGAAAAAAAGAACCATTAAAATAGTAAATAAAAATATTATTTAGAGCCGTTGAACAAACTACAATCACATTTTTCTTTTTGTGAGTTAACTTCAATCATATTAAAAAATCAAATTATAAACAAAATGAGATAAGTTCAATCATACAAATTATAATTTTTTTAATGCTACCTAACTACAATGACATTTTTCTCATAATAAAAAAAATAATTGAAAAAATAACCATTAAAATAGTAAATAAAATAGATTATTTAGAACCATTGAACAAACTATAATCACATTTTTCTTTTTGTGAGTATTTATGTTTATTTAATTTCAATCATATTAAAAAATAAAATTATAAAAAAAATGACATAACTTCAATCATACAAATCAGAATTTTTTTAATGCTATCTAATTATCATCAATAATTAAAAAAATCAATCACAAACTAAGTCAATTGATAATTAAAAAACACAATAATTTATTTTTCAAAAAACATAGTAAGTTAAAAAGATCAATTACAATTTTTTTGGGTCAAAATACAATCTAATCATCATTAATAATTGGTACATTATGTGACCCTAATGAGTACAATCCATTTTGTTTGTCAAAAAACACAGTGAGTTAAAAATCAAATCACAAATTAAGTGAATTGGTAGTTAAAAAAATACAATAATTTTTTTTTTTCAAAAAACACAGTGAGTTAAAAAAATCAATTACAATTTTTTTTTTCAAAATATAATCTAATCATTATTAATAACTGGTAATTTAAAAATCAAATCACAAATATTTTTATGCTATCTAACTACAATCATATTTTTTTCATAAATAATTGTAAAGAAAAACCATTAAAACAGTAAGTAAAAGATTAAATCACATTAAAAAAAAAGAACTATTGAACAAACTACAATCACATCACATTTTTCCCATAATAAAAAAAATAAATAAATGAAAAAAAGAACCATTGACTAATTACAATCACATTAAAAAAAAAAGAATCATTAAACTAACTACAATCAAATTTTTTTCTTTGTGAGTGTTTATATTTATCTAACTTCAATCATATTAAAAATAAAAATAAAATAATAAATAAAAAGATTAAATAACATTGAAAAAAAAATCATTGAACTAACTACAACAATCATATTAAAAAAAAAGAACATTTGAACAAACTACAATCACATCATATTACAATCACATTTTTTTTTATGAGGGTTTTTGTTTATCTAATTTCAATCATATTAAAAATAAAAATAAAATAGTAAATAAAAAGATTAAATAAAATTAAAAAAAAACCCATTGAACTAACTACAACAATCATATTAAAAAAAAGAGCCATTAAACAAACTACAATCACATCACATTTTTTCCATAATAAAATAAATAAATGAAAAAAAATAACTATTAAACTAATTACAATCATATTTAAAAAAAAGAGAATCATTCAACTAATTATAATAACATTTTTCTCTTTGTGAGGGTTTATATTTATCTAACTTCAATCATATTAAAAAATCAAATTATAATTTTTTTCGCTAGACAAATCACAAATATTTTTATGCGCTATCTAACTACAATATTAAAACAGTAAACAAAAGGAAAAGTTAAAAAGGATAAAACAAAAAGAAGACTTACTGTTTGCATGCGTGATCACTGAAGTTGAAAGTGTAGAAATGAGAAGTCAAGAAGAAGAAAAAAAAAAGAAAACTCACTGTTTGCAATAGGTATGTGAAAAGTTAAAAAGAGTGTGTGTATTGGAGAAGTTAAAAAGACTTGGAAGAATTTAATTTTTTTTTTAAAAAAATTAAAAAAATTAAGAAATTAAGATTCAGATATTGGAACTCTCATAAAACTTGTGGGTTAGAGATAGATATAAATAAATAGATAGATATAGATATTTATATTTGTTTTAAATTTTTTTTAATATACAAATTATTTGTTTTGGAAAAGGTATTGCAGTAATTATGAGAGAAGTCAAAAAGTTTTGTGAGTTGAGAGAAATTAATAAATGTTGAGATTATTTTTTTAAAAAAAAACAAAAAATTAAAAAATTAGGATTGGCATATTAGAGCTCCCACAAAGCTTGTGGGTTAGAAACCCCATTTTTCTTAATATATAGTATAGATTTGTATATCACTCGTGCTATGCACAGATTGTGTTTACAATTATCTATATATGTGAATTGTGATTTTTAAATGATTTTTTTTAAAATGTCTTCTTCTTTTTTCATTTTTTTATATTATATTAAAGTTTAATATTTTGATAATAATTATATGTGCTGGACTTTTCAAGGAATAAATGTCTTTTTTTTTATTATATTATATTAAAGTTTAATATTTTTATAATAATCATATGTGTTAGACTTTTCAAGAAATTTTTTTTATACTTGTTCTTAATGCATTAAAGTGTTATTATGAGGGATAATAGTCATGTGTGTTGGTGTCACGACCAAAACCCGCCCCCTATGGGTTTAGCACCGTAACCGACTAGTAATCCGTGATTACCGAAGGTTTGCTTGACGATAAAGACAGTAATACAAAGTATGGGGGTTGGCGGAAGCCAAAATAGTCATAAAAGATGTCCAATGAGCTGTGACAGTCTGAATGCAAAAAGACTTTTTCGAACATGTTCACATTCATAAGCAAAACATATATACATCATATGTACAAACATTCAGGTTAGGGACCAAGTCCCTTCTTCAAACTGTACAGTACAAGTCTAAAACAGTATTACAGAATAGAAGCAAAAGGGTGAATTGAGACACCCCAAAAAGCCCTGGCTTGGACTGACATGGAACCTCGAAATGAGACACGATGGTTGGCTTGACAAAAAGGGAGTTACCCCGATGCTCCTAGCATTGATCCGGTGCCTGAACACCTATATATAAATATAAACAGTAAGCTAAAGTCCAGTGAATAACAACTGTGTAAAGAGGTTAAGAATGAATGTCCTTTCAGTCAATAAACAGTCATATCAGTCATTTAGAAACCATAGCAGTTATATGTGGTACATCCAATAGCAAAACAGTACAGTAGGTCTTAACAGACTGAACAGTCAGTTGATGGCCGTCATAACAGTATACAGTAGTGGTTCCAAACTTGGGAACCGACAGAGATCTCTGTGATAGTAGCAGTAACAGTACAGTAACCGTAAGTTGCTAAGGATGCCACAAATACAGTTTACAAATAGGACAAACATTCGTTCATTAAACAATAACGTTTCAGTAAACAGAACAGTTGATCATTCAGAAAGTATTCATAATTGAACGTATCTTTACAACATTGTTACTCACAGAGCACTGGGCTATAAGTAGCTAATGAGTGTCCTCGGATGCCAACCCTACACAGTTACAGAATGAACACACACCAAGTTACACACTTGGGATTAACATCTTAGCCCCTATCTTGACTCGGTGTGGTTCTACATCAATAACCTCATTAAGATGCCTTAAACTAGGCTTAGGAATGCCTAGGATGAAATGAGGATGCAAAGATGTACTTTAAAACACTTTTCAAAATTTTCAGAAAACAGGGGTCTCGCTCGAGCGTGACTTTCTTCGCTCGAGCGAGCTTGTCAAAACAGTGGGGTCGCTCGAGCGTGGACTTCCTCGCTCGAACGGTCTGTAAAAATGCAAAAAGTGCTGGATGTTGAAAATCCCCGCTTGATGCTCGCTCGAGCGTGAGACATAATCCTCGCTTGAGCGCAGGTTCTCTCGCTCGAGCGTGCGTCTGCGTGCACCAAAAACCTGAGAGCTTGCAATTTACGCTCGAGCCATCATTCCTTAAATCGAGCGAAGCTCTGAACAAACGATAGTCGTTCGAGCGTGGAATCCTTCGCTCGAGTGAGGAAGCCAAATTCTAGAATTTCTAGATTTGCCTTCAAAGCTCAAACCAAGCATTCAACACCTCAAAACTCAACATCTTGGGCCCATTTTATGGAAAAATACTTTAAACCCGTAATATAACATGTTTTGAAGATCAATTTTGTAAAATCAAGCCCAAAGGTAAGCCATTGAACACAATTTCAAATAAACTTCAAGAACAAAGCTCAAACACAACATGCATGCATTCAATTAAATTCAAAGCTTCAAATACATGGTCAAATAACTCAATCCTTCTAAAAACATGATGAATTCATGAACTATAATCAAAATATGAACATGCATATAACAAATTTCATGGAAAAGACCTCAAAACTCAAGAATGTGCACATGCATGCATGAATTTCTACTCAATTCAACACTTTAATTTAATTCTTGACCTTAAGCTCCTATTCCACCATGAATCATGCAAGAAATGGCTTAAATTCACATTCAAGAAAATGAATTCCTTACCTAGGTCGTGAATTCAAAGTCTACAAGCTCAATTTTGCAAAATCCTTTCAATTCCTTCTAATTCTCCAAGTTAATCTCTTGTTGAAACCAATTCTCCTATCTCACTCTCATGGTTTTGGTCTCAAAATGGCTGAAGAAGGTGCCAAACATGTATGAATTAAGCCTCAAGATGTTTTGTGGAAGTGGCCCACTAAGTGGCAAAAGAGAAAATAAGGCCAACTAATGTAATTTAACATTATTTAATCTAATTTAATCATACAAAATCACATTTCAATTAAATCTACCATAAAATCACATAAATTCTAATTAACATATAACACTAATCAATTTCAGATTCGGTCGCCGATAAGGCCTTCAATTTGCAGTTCAAAACTTAAAACTTGAACAGATCAATTAAGTAATCAAACAGATTGAAATGCGATCAAACAACATACTCATGTAATCAATTTAGAATTTCAGTTACATCAATCACTTATCATGCTCAATTAGAGATTAGCACTAATCAGAGGTGAGGGTTGTCACAGTTGGGACTTTTCAAGGAATTCATATGTATTAGATTTTAGAGAATTTTTTTTATACTTTTTCTTGATGTATTAAAGTGTTATTACGAGGGTAAGACTTGGGAGTTGGGAGAAGTTAATAAATGCTAAGTTTTTTTTTTAAAAAAAAATCAAAAAATCAAGAAATTTGGATTGGGAGATTGGAGCTCCCACAAGGCTTAGGGCTAAAAACCCTATTTTGCTTAATATATAGTATAGATATAGATACAGCAGTGATTGATACCACTAAACCACCACTAATGAGGTGGAAAATCAAAAAAAAAAAAAAAAAAAACACACAAGACATCATATCAAATTAATCCCACATACACTAGAGTCTTTTTTTTTTTTTTTTACTGATTTATTTTTTTATTTTTTGTTTTATTATTTGCTTGAGATGATTCTTTGAGGTTTTATTTATGTAATGTTGTTATGAATTAATATAAGAGTAATGCTAGAGACCCCAAATATTCTACCAAAAGTTTTACCAAATGTCTCACATGGGTGTGGGACCCACACAATGTGGATCCCATGTGGGTCCCACACCCATGTGAGACATTTGGTAAAACTTTTGGTAGAATTTTTAGGACCTCTAGAATTTTTGAAAGATAAATAACGATTTCATCATCTTTGGAAACTCAGACCACCGTGGAGATTATTAACTACACTCCATGTACAATATTAATGTATATAAAATTATAATTTTTTTTGTTTTATAACTTTACTAGCTATCCACCGTGCTATGCACGGGATAATTATAGATATTTATATTTGTTTTAGATTTTTTTTAATATATAAATTATGTTTTTTAAGATTTTTTATAAAAATAATTTAACAATCTTATCACTAATCATAGTGTATGAAAAAAGTTAAAAAGGGTACTGCAATAATTATATACGGATTGTATCTATAATTATTTGTATGAGGGGATTTTAAATGCTGATCAGGGGATTGTATCAATAAATGTAGGCATGTGGAAAGACATGTGGATTGAGAAAAGTTAATAAATGCTAATTAAGGGATTTTGACAAAATCAATAAACGTTGAGTTTTTTTTTTTTTTAATAAAAAATTTAGAAAATTCAGATTGGGATATTGAAGATCCCACAGGCCTTAGGGGTTAAAAACTTTTTAATATATAAATTATGTTTTTTAAGATTTTTTATAAAAATAATTAAACAATCTTATCACTAACCATAGTGTATGGGAGAAATTGAAAAGGGTACTACAGTAACGATACATGAGTTGTATCTATAATTATCTGTATGAGGGAATTTTAAATGCTGATTAGAGAATTTTGACCAAATCAATAAATGCAAGCATGTGGAAAGACACGTGGATTGAAAAAATGTAATAAATGCTGATCATGGGATATATAGCTGAATTGTGATTTTTAAATGTCTTTTTTTTTTATATTATATTAAAGTTTAATATTTTGATAATAATCATGTGTTGGACTTTTCAATGAATTAAATGTCTTGTTTTTTTATATTATATTAAAGTTTAATATTTTGATAATAATCACATGTGTTGTACTTTTCAAGGAATTTTTTTTATACTTGCTCTTAATGCATTAAAATGTTATTATGAGGGATAATAATCATATGTATTGGGACTTTTCAAGGAATTCATATATGTTGGACTTTTCAATGAATTTCTTTTATACTTATTCTTAATGCATTAAAGTATTATTATAAGGGTAAGGCTTGGGGGTAGTGAGAAATTAATAAATGCTAAGATTTTTTTTTTTTAAATAAAAAAATTAAGAAATTTAGATTGGGATATTGGAACCCCTACAAAACTTGTGGGTTAGAGATATATATAAATAAATAGATAGATATTTACATTTGTTTTAAATTTTTTTTAATAAACAAATTATTTGTTTTGGAAAAGGTACTGCAGTAATTATGAGAGAAGTCAAAAAGATATTATATTAAAGTTTAATATTTTGATAATATCATATGTGTTTTACTTTTCAAGGAATTTTTTTTATACATGTTCTTAATGCATTAAAGTGTTATTATGAGGGATAATAATCATATGTGTTGGGACTTTTCAATAAATTCATATATGTTGGACTTTTCAATGAATTTTTTTTTTATACTTATTCTTAATGCATTAAAGTTTTATTTTATTATAAGGGTAAGGCTTGGGGGTTGTGAAAAATTAATAAATGCTAAGATTTTTTTTAAAATAAAAAAATCAAGAAATTTAGATTGGAATATTGGAACCCCCACAAAACTTGTGGGTTAGAGATAGATATAAATAAATAGATAGATATAGATATAGATATAGATATAGATAGTTACATTTGTTTTAAATTTTTTTTAATATAAAAATTATTTGTTTTGGAAAAGGTACTACAGTAATTATAAGAGAAATAAAAAATTCTTGTGAGTTGAGAGAAGTTAATAAATATTAAAATTAATTTTTTTTTAAAAACAAAAAATTAGAAAATTAGGATTGGCATATTGGAGCTCCCACAGGCCTTGGGGGTTAGAAACCCGAAGTATAGATTATCATTATTATCGGGACTTCCAAGCTGCCACCACTCCAGGCCTGGTCTTGAGTTTTTCAGGGTCCAAAATTAATAATTAACTAATAAATTTTTGGAATCTTTTACATTTTTTTATTGAATAAAAAAAAATGAAGATAAAAGATAAAAAATCACAAAAAATACTTAATATTATATTACAACAATTAATAAGTGTCGCTTGATCCTCGCTCTTATTGTATTTTTAGAAGCAAATAAATCAACCATACTTGCATAATCTAGTTTTTTTGTCAAATCATTTTCAATGGATAACAATACTAATTATTTTAAATGACCCTTTTAATTTTTTAATGAATCAATTTATTTTAAGTTAGTTTGGGTCTTCTTTAGTTTTTTTTTTAATTTAAAACATATCTAATATATTACAATAAACTATAATAGGAGGGGACCCTTTTTTTTGGGTCTATTTTCAATGAATAACAATGTTAATTTTTTTGAATGAGCCATTCAATTTTTTAATGAGTCAATATATTTTAAATTAGTTTGGGCCTTCTTTAATTTTTTTTTTGAACTTAAAACATACGTAATATATTAAACTAAACCATAATAGGAGGGGACCTCTTTTTTGGGTTTATTTTGAGGGGCCTTAGGCCATGGCTTGGTTAGCCCATGCTTAGGGCCGGCCCTACACCACCCCACCCATTATTGGCCCTGTTTGGTATAATTATGGGAAGGTGATTATAGGTTTTGGCTTAACAGATTATAAATTATAACTTTAAACATTAAATTGTTTACATGCTTAGTATAACTGTGAGATTATAAATTTAATCAGTAGAGCAGCGTTTGGTTGAACAAGCTGTAAAATAATTTTTTGCTGTGTAATGTCCTTTTATTCCTTATAAGATATAAAATTGGTGATTTAATTTACAATACTTATTTTTTTCTTTTTCTTCATTTATTTGTTTTCTTTTCTCTTCTTTCTTTTTTCTTTTCCCTTCTATCTTTTTTTTCTTCTTCTCTTCTTTTCTTTTCTTTCTTTGTTAATTTTGTTTAATTTATTAATTCATTATAATTAATATCAATTAATATTCATGTATTTATATTAATATTGTGATTTTCTTAATATCAATTAGCAACAATTTTTCATTTTTCATTTTCTTCAATTTTAATTTTAAAAAAAAAATTGTGATTCTCTTTTATTAATTTTTTTTTCATCAGAATACCAATTAATAATATAATTTTTTTTTATTTTTTTAATTTATTAATTCATTACAAAAAAATACCAATTTTATTAATTTATTAATTTTTTTTTAACAAACCCTAGCTACCGCCGTTGGAGGCTAGGGTTTCACATTACAAATCGCACTCGTGACAGGGACAAACAACATGATGGCAGTGGAATAAGGATTGCTTTGGTTTGAGATTGTAGATGCGGTGGTGAGCTCTAGTTCGTCACCGTCAGGCTATCTTGCAACACCAGCGAGAGCACAGAAGGTCGATCGTCACGTCGTCAATGACGGTGGTTAGGGTTAGGGTTGTCGATCGCGATTCTGGGGCTTTGCCCCTCTGGTTTGTGAGAGAAACAGAGAGAGAGAGAGAGAGATAAAGAGAGAACAACTCGAAATCCTATTCGAAAATCGCAGACATGACACAATGCTGAAGAGAGAGAGCGCTCTGGTTCACCGAAAAAGAGAACTTTTGTTCACTATCGATCGTGATGAGAGATGGGGAGACGGCAACAAAGGGGACAAATAGAGAGAGGAGAGGGTTTCTCGATCATAACGGAGAGAGGAGAGCGTCATTGGATATCTCCGATCACCGGCTGGAAATCAGCCCCATCTCTTTTTCTCTGAGTCTTAGTGAACAGTAAAGAGAAGATATAGCGATCCCGGGTTTTACCCGTTGTTGTACAGTGATCCGGACTTGGTTCCGTAGATGTTAGCAGTTGTTTATATCTTGTTTACATCCTTTCGTACTTTGTATTCGAGTTATAAGATGTGTTGGGCAGGTTTGTTACAGGTTGGTTGTGTATGGGAGCAAATGGTTGCTGCCCAGAATTTTGGTCCTTCGCTCGAGCCAGGGTTTCTTCGCTCGAGCGAGAGTTGAGTTTTGTGTCTGGTGGCTCGAGCCAGAGTTTCTTCGCTTGAGCGTGAAACTGCGTCTGGTTCTGGACCTAAGAGTTGCATTTCTTGGCTCGAGCGAGCTTTTTTTCTCTCGAGCGAGCTGGTTATTCTTCGCTCGAGCGAGCATTCTGTCGCTCGAGCGTGCATTTGGTTACAGACCTGAGGGTTTGAATTGTTGGCTCGAGCGAGACGTCCTTCGCTCGATCGAGATAGGTTTCTTGTGTTTGTTCGCTCGAGCGACCAACTTTTCGCTCCAGCGAGCCTGTTGTATATCAGCAGACAGCAGCGGGGAAAACACCACTTTTTCATCTTCTTTTATTTTGCAAACCCTAGATTTGACTCTCTCTCTCTCTCTCTCTCTATACTTGTCTTCTCTCTAAGGTTTGATCTATCTAGAGTGAGTTTCTACCCTTAGTCCTTTGTTAAAAAGATATAGTGGGTTGAGGGCTTCGTTTTAATTTGAAAAACTTGGGATTTGGAGCATGTTGGTTTTTAGTCTTCATCTCCGTTTGAGCTCAAACTTCGAGGTAGGGATATCCTACTCCTCCTTATGAGCTTTGTCTTTAAATTTTAGCATTTTGATATGTTTGGGGTTGTTGGGTAATTTTGAGAAAGTTTGGGCCTTTATGTAATTTTACAAAAGAAGGGGTTTTACTTATATAAACCTATATGCATGTTTAGCATGGAGAAATGAAGTAAATGTTGGGTTATTGATAGAAATGGAACCTTAGGGTTGTTTTGTTAATTATGGGCAATGCTCTAATTACATTGATAAATTAATTTGTAAAATTAATTTTGAGAAATGAGAAATTGAATTAAGAACGTTGAAATTGGGAATGTAAGGGATTAAAGGGTGTAGTTGGATCATTTATCACTCACCTAGTTGAAATGTTGATATTTTATCCATTTGGTGCATTTATTTTCTGTGTAGAAATAACTGCTTTGGGCTATCAGTAGAGGATAGTCTTGATTGTTGTAGACAATGCATGATGATTTGGCAAATTAAAACTAATTGATTGAGTGTGCTATCAAGTATAGCGGTTGGAATAATACATTAACTGTATGTATTGATTGATTATGTATATGATCTACGTTTCTATACATTATGTGTGTGGGAGGAGATAAGAGATGTACTCCACGGTTTAGGGGAAGATAGGGGATGAACCTCTAAACTAGATTTGGTTTGACATTGATACAGCATTACAATGTGTATCAAGTGTGGATTATGGAAGTGTTTGAATTGATTTGATATAGCACTAAAATGTATATCGTTATCAATTGTGAAGTATAGAAATATTTCTATGTTATATTGATACAACACTAAAATGTGTATTCATCATGAATTTCAAAAGTGTTTTAAAGATGAGTCATAATCTCATTAAGTTATTTGGCTAGGTTCTGAGCCTTGTTTTCATACTCAAAGTTGAAAAAGAAGTGAGAAATGAAATGTAACATGGACTTGAATGTCATGAAACTGTAATGTGTTATAAGTGGGAATATAAGCGTGGACCATCTATCGAATGCTGTTATTTTAGTCATTGTTTATAGTTGGTTTAGTATATTTCTACTGGGCTGTGGCTTACCCTATATGGGACATCATTTTCAGGTACAGGTAGCATGCCACCTCCAAGGACATAGCTTGGGAAGATTGAGAGTGTTGGGCTGTTTTGTGTTTTTGATTGTATTACATGTATATCAAGCCAATAGCCTTTTTTTGTATAGAGCTAGTACTTTTTTTTTTTTGTAACCAAGTGTTGACTTGGAAAGTTGTAAGCCCATAGGGCATTTACTTTTGATGTCAACATGTAATACATTTTGTAAAGACTACTCTGATGGAATATATTTATGATTTATTCACTTATGTTTTAGCATGCTATTGTTGGATATTTTATGGGTTTATTTTGAGGGCGCGACAGAAGATTAGGGTTAATATATATATATATATATATAGTGATATAAGAGTAAATACCTTCAAATACTAAGGATATTTAAGTAATTTCGAAGCCCCCGCATAATCCACTTACGGAAGCAGTTGGGAGCTAGTTTTGATTTTCAAATGAATTTGCCTTAAAAAAAAAAGCTATAGAAGCTGAAGTTGTCGTTTGATTTTTAGCTTCTATAATAGCTTTTTAGCCATTAGAAGCAAAAATCAATTTTCTGTAGCTTTTCAACCAAATAGTCTGTAATAGCTTTTAAAAAGCCAAAAGTTATAATCTGCTCAAAATAAGCCAGACCAAACAATCCCGTTGTCCAATAGGGCAAATGCGGAACCCCTTGTGACCATTGAAAAATGAAAATTAATCTACTTAAAATTATTGCAGAAAAGTATGGCAAATTTCATTTTATCCATTTGGAACAAATTATATGCATATAATTCATTGTGATTTGAAAATAATTACTTAATTCTGTGTTATTTGTGAACGAAAATTCATCATGTGAAAACAATTAGTTATGAGTAAATATAACATATATCAGTGTGATGAAGTGAAATGTTTAGTAAAAAATAATTTTTGTTTATTGTTTTTAAAAATAATACGAGAGTCATATGAATAAAACTTTTAATATAGGAATAAAGAGTAGAATTTGTGTAAAAGAATAAGGGTACGAAATACTATTGTTACATTCTCAAGCATTTTCTTGGGATTCTAATAATGGGGGACTAATAATAATGAGATATACTTCATAGAAGTCTTCTCATCTGATTAGGGATGGTAATTTGAACCCGGCCCGATGGGGACCCGATCCCCCGACCCCGAATTAAGTGGTTTTTTCCTGAAAAATATCCCCGATGGGACGGGGATGGTATTAAAAAATCAATCCTCGATCAATTTCGGGCCGGGGACGGGGATAAGTGTCCTAACCCCGTACCCGGCCCGTCCCCGTCCCCGTCCCCGTTTGTCCCCAAAGTAAATTTACTATTTTACCCCTATATATATATATATATATAACCAATTACCAAACCTCATCTCAAAACATTACACACTCATGCATACTCAACACTCACAAACGAGACGACCGTTGCTGCTCTCTCCTCTTTCTCACCGACGCTCCTCCCTCACCGCTGTTGTGCTCCCTCACCGCCGATCCTCCCACTCTCTCTCACACATACGACGGCGACGGCTCATCCTCTCTTTCTCACCGGCATTGCAGTGGCAACTCCTCTCTCTCTCACAGTATCTCCTCTCCTCTCTTCTCTTCTCTCTTACGGTACCTCCTCCTCACTAGTTACTCTCTCTTTCTCTCTCTCTTTTTGATTTTTGCTTTTGTTCTTCAGATTTGGAAAATAATGAAGATGAAGATGTTGTTGAGCTCAGATTTGTTTTTTTTTTTTTTTTTTTTTTGATAAATGAGCTTAGATTTGTTGTTGATGATCTAATATGTAAGATGATATGTTAGATGATGAAGATGATAAAGCTCAGATCTGCTTTCTTTTTTTTTTGATCAGCGAAGCTCAGATCTGCTTATTGTGTTAGATGATGAAGATGATGTTGTTGTTGTTGTCAATGATGTTGATGTTATAGTTGATGAGTTCTTGTATTTTTTGGAGTTGATTTTTTTTTTTAGCCGGAGGAATTTTTAGGGTCGAGTAAACCCGATCCCCGTTAGGGGATGGGGCGGGGGCGGTGATAGCTTCCCCGTCGGGGATCGGGGGCGGGGCCGGGGAAATTTTGACCATCGGGGATCGGGGACGGGGAGTGTGATCCCCGGGCCCGCCCCACCCCACCCCGTCCCGTTGCCATTCCTACATCTGATTGCCATCCCAGACAAGGAATGCCTCAATTGTGCATATCTTTGTTTTGTAGGTTAAGAAAGAAATACTTTATTTTATCTATATATTGCTCCAGTTCTACCAAAAGAAAGTAAAAGATAAATAATGATTTCATCATCTTTGGAAACTCAGACCACCTTGGAGTTTTATTAACCACCCTCCATGTACAATATTAATATATATAAAATTATCATCTTTTTGTTTTATAACTTTATTATCATTATTATTGGGGATTAATTAGTGGTTGGTCCTCAGTATTGGGGAGCAAGTTCAAGTTCAACAAATATTTGACAAGCTGAGCTCGAACTCGATTAATTCTTAATAAACAAGCTTGAACATTTAAAAGCTCAGCTCAGCTCAGCTTAGCTTATTTGCAACCCTAGCCACATCTCTTCCAAATTTTAAGGAAAATAAATAAATAAAGTCATAAACTCATGCTATTTTAAATATTTAAATAAATTAGTATTTTAATTTCAAAATTTTACAAATATTTTGGTTTTTTAAAATCTGAATAGTTTTACGATGTTCCTCTTCATAATTTGTGTCCTCCATTGCACGTTTAGACCATTTTTGTCTAATTTCCCGTGTGAATGCTAAAATGGTCTTGCTCAAGCAGAGTCTTTATTCTACCCTTTTTCATGAGAAACACACAAGAAACACACAAAATAAATTACAACTCCGCTACGTAGGTCGAATTATCAACGGCTCGAATCCCCCGAAATCCCAAAATGACGTTGTTTTGGGATTTTTTTTCTTTTTTTTTTCTTTTTTCCTCGTCGTTTGTCTGAAGAAGAAGAAGAGGAGAGAAGAAGAAGAAGAAGATCCATCAGATCTGGAAAAAAAAAATCAACAACAACATCACCATCATCAACACAGAGCCAAAAAAAAAAAACATCTTCATTAACATAACCATCATCAACACAGAGCCAGAAAAGAAAAAAAAAAGGAAAAAAAAAGAGAGAAATATTAAGATCTGGGCGGTGCTCCATCAGATCTGGTCGGTCACCATCGCACCCACCTTCCATCACTGTCCACCGTCGCACCCTCCATCGTTGTCGCCTTTCTCTCTCTGTTTCCGTCTCTCTTCTCTCCTCCTCTCTCTTTCCGTTTGTCTGAAGAAGAAGAAGAGGAGAGAAGAAGAAGAAGAAGATCCATCAGATCTGGAAAAAAAAAATCAACAACAACATCACCATCATCAACACAGAGCCAAAAAAAAAAACATCTTCATTAACATAACCATCATCAACACAGAGCCAGAAAAGAAAAAAAAAAAGAAAAAAAAAGAGAGAAATATTAAGATCTGGGCGGTGCTCCATCAGATCTGGTCGGTCACCATCGCACCCACCTTCCATCACTGTCCACCGTCGCACCCTCCATCGTTGTCGCCTTTCTCTCTCTGTTTCCGTCTCTCTTCTCTCCTCCTCTCTCTTTCTCCCTCTCTCTCTCTCTTGCCCTCCCCTCTGAACTCAGATATAAACGAAAAAAATAAAAAATAAAATTGCCAAAACGACGTCGTTTTGGCATTTGAGGGATTCAAGCTCGTTCAATTTCGAGCTCTCTCCCATTTTTCAATAATTTAACACATCAATTCTTCTTCTTTTTTTTTTTTGTTTTTTTTTGTCCCTTTAAAATTTGACAATTTCTCTACAATTTTTTTCTAATAAAGTTATCGTGATGTCATTAAATGAGATTCAACCAAGCAATGTAACTGTTGAGCTTTACAAGTCTACTTCAGACTGTAATGACATGCAAAAATGGAGTATTTCAAAGGGCTGGTTTGACAAGTCCAAAATAATTTAAAAAGTCAAAAAGTTACACAAAAAGTAAAAAAGTCATTACTATTTATAAATAAAAAATATTAAAAAAATATTTTATATATTTTTATAATACAAAAGTTTGATGGATGCTGTTAGCCGTACTTGTGAGTAGGAAGGCCATTATACACTTTTTGGACAAAAAAAAAATTACATATGTAAAGTCACAAAGTTTGATAGTAATGTTGGGCCCTTGGGGCCCCACTAAGGGTTCTATGTTGATAATCCGAACCGTTGAATATGTAGAACTCTTCGAGTAATATATGTCTGTAAAAAATTACGTTGATCGGATATCGTTAACTATATGATCAAATCAGTTTTGTATAAACAAAACGGATGGTGTAATGGTTAACTGTTGAAAAAAAACTAATCCGATCATATAGCTATCGATATCCAATCAATGTGATTTTTTTACAAGTATATAATACTCAACGAATTATACATATTAAACGGTTCAGATTATTAAAATGAAGCCCATGGTGGCCCCCCACAAACCGACCATCACTGTCTAAACACTTTGCCTCGAAAAAGGCAATTATTTTCTAGGTAAGACATTCTCGGGCAGCAGTGCAGCCGTACAACCACTCATCTTTCTTCCACTATACGCTTTATTTATACAATTTTTTATTACACATTTTTTCGTAAAAAGATAAAAAGTTAACCCAAACATCCATTTTTTTTTCCTCAACTTTTTAGTTCAAAAAGACAAAAAATGCACTTATTTAGGACACCCTAAACAACCCCAAAGTGGCTGACTTCCCTCTAATTTGTGATTGGATTGAAAGATATTATTGAATTTATAGAGGTCCACCACAAGTCTCATTTGGATAATCTAAATCATTCAATATGTACAATTCATCGAATACTATATGTTTGTAAAAAATCACATTTATTGGATATCGATAATTACGTGATCAAATCAGTTTTGTATATAAAAACAATGGACAGTGAAAAAATAAAAAGTTGACAGAAATCTGATCCGATGAAATAGCTATCGATATTCAATAAACGTGATTTTTTTACAAACATATACTACTCGACAAGTTCTACACACTAGAGATCCGTGGTGAGCCCCCACGGGCCCAACATCGGACTAGAGGGAAGCCTAGCCCTATTTGAAACCATGTGCAAGCTAAACGCATTGTCTTTTTTTTTTTTTTTTTTTCTTCTAATGATGAGCTCATTGTGTGTTTATTGGTCATACAATTTGTTAGAACAATCTTTTGTGTAAAATAAATAAATTGAAATAAATCAAACAAATAAAATAAATTACGTACCGAATTTATTTTTACCGAACCGAATGAATAATTAAAGACTAACTCGAGTATATGACACTCTATCCTTAAGACAGATTCGCCCCGCTACGGTGCTTACGGTTAAATGGTGTCTATCTCCCAGAATACAATGATCTTCACAAATTTGTAGTAGCACTCCAAACAAATTTGTCCGGCGAATTGGAATCTAAAAACTAGAATGAAGAATAACGCAAATAGATAAAATTTGGACAGCAAAAAAAGGGAATTTTCAGATTATTTTTGGATCATCTGGATTGCTGGAAATAGATCTATATTTATAGGCCATTTGGTGACCATTCAACTTGCCCGAACATGTAGAATTTGAAATGAACAGATGCAAGATTCAAACTGGACAGATCTGCTGCCAGTTATGAACCTGTCCAAAACTGTTAACAGTTAAAAAATCTGTACAGAATTGCTAGAAATTGCTGGACAGATTTGAATCTGTCCGAGAAGTTTCTGGCAGTTTAATAACTGTTCAACAGATGGAAAATTAAAGGAATTCGGGTCTGAAAGATGCATAAATGATGGACAAAAATTTGAATTCAAATTCAAATTTGGAATTAAATTCCTGTAATAATTTTTGAAAAATTTCAAAAGAATTTTGCCCAAAAAATTAATATTAGAACTGACCCGGCCCACACCACACCCGCGCCCGGCTAGGCTCGGCCGGACGGCGGCGACGCGCGTGTGTGTGGTGGTTTGGGCTAAGGTTTTATATGTCCATAACTCATCCCTTCTACAAACTTGGGGTGCCCCTTGGGGCCCAACCCAAGTATTGTACTCTAGAGATTACATACACACAAAAGCTCTCTTAAAGTTTCAAAATGTGGGACAACCTATTTCAAGAAACCTACATTTATTTCTTTAAATTTTTCATTCCACGAACCCGAAAATGATGTCAACTTCCCATTCACTCATAAATGGTTTTGACAAACCGTTTTCACCGTATGACTTGCCATACGGCAAGGAACACGTCACCTTTTCAGACCCATCCTAAAAGACGTTTGGAGCCCACTCAATTTTGGGTTCAAAGTTGGCCCAAAATAAGCCTTTATAAAACCAATTTTCCAACAATCCCCCACATGAATGGAATTTGAGGAAGAGAAAATGCAACAACATGATCTAATTACAGAGAGTATAGAAATTGGAAACATTCTACCAAGGATAGGTATCTTTTGGTTTTGAACCTTCCCTTGTGAGATACTATCGGATTTACTAGCTAACCAGTAAACATGATATCTTGAACTGTTCAGTCGTTTGTGTAAACCAAAATAATAGAACTCACACAGTATATCACCAGACACAGTTTAGTTCTCACTATTGTGTTCATTTTGGCCTTGAACAACCTGGTCTTTCATGAGTGCTCTAGAGAATTGTAGCCCTTCACAAATCTCATAGAATCGGCCCAGTTTACACTCACATAGGTGATTCTTATGAAAAGTATCATGTTATACTCCACTAGGTTTACCTAGATATAAGAATCATTAAAATTTTACTTAACCTAAAACGCTGCAAACATCACTATTTCATCCTAGAAATGAGAAGGAGTTGGAATCCCCAGTGATTCTTCTGAGTCATTCACAACTCGGTTGTCCCTTTGAACCTATATCTTGGGATCTCCAGTCAACTAGGTTGGGTTGCCGTTGTGGTAACTCTTATATAATAGGCTTAAGTCCTATTCCCCTCGATGAGTTCTCAACTGACTCTCTTGCTAACCCTTTGGTTAATAGATCCGCTATGTTGTCTTTAGACTTCACATATTCAATGGAAATGATTCCATTAGAGAGTAGTTGTCTCACGGTGTTATGTTAACGACATATGTGACGTGACTTACCATTATACATATGACTCTGTGCTCTACCAATTGTTGATTGACTATCACAATATATGCATATAGCAGGCACCGGTTTTAGCCACATTGGAATATCTTCAAGGAAGTGGCGAAGCCATTTTGTTTATTCCCCAGCTTTATCTAAAGCTATGAATTCTGATTCCAAAGTAGACTTAGCTATGCAAGTTTGTTTAGAAGATTTCCAAGATACAGCTGTCCCACCAAGAGTCAAGACATACCTACTGGTGGACTTTGAGTCTCTAGTATCCAATATCCAGTTTGCATCACAGTATCTTTCAAGTACTGCTGGATATCTAGTATAATTCAGTCCAATGTTACGAGTAAATCGGAGATATCTTAGAACCCTTATAATTGTTTTCCAGTGTTCTACTCCTGGATTACTCGTATATCTACTTAATTTACTTATTGCATAAACTATATTCGGGCGAGTGCAATTCATCAAGTACATTAAGTTTCCAATAATGTAGGCATACTCTAATTAAGAAATACTTTCCTGTACATTTTTAGAAAGAAACAAATTAACATCCACAGGTGTTCAAGCAAGATGATCATTATCTTTGCTAAATTTGTTAAGTATTTTCTCAATGTAATGAGATTATGATAAAGCATATCCTACTGATGTTTTGGTAATTTTTATACCAAGAATTACATCAGCAATGCCCATGTCCTTCATGCCAAAATGTTTATTCAACATTTTCTGAGTAGTTTTAATCATGTCATTATTACTACCTATGATGAACATATCATCCACATAAAGACATACAATGACATAACTTTTGTCTGTGTTTTTAATATAAACACATTTGTCACACTCATTAATTTTAAATTCATTTGACATCATTGCCTTGTCAAATTTCTCATGCCATTGCTTTGGTACTTGTTTTAAACCATATAATGATTTAACTAATTTACACACAACCATCTGGTTGTTCCATGTAAATTTCTTCATCTAACTCACCATTTAAGAAAGCGGTTTTCACATCTATTTGATGAATTTCTAGATTGTATAGAGATGCAATGGTAATTAGCATTTTAATGAATGTTATTTTAGTAACCGGTGAGTATGTGTCAAAGTAATCAAGACCTTCTTTTTGTCTAAAACATTTGACCACAAGTCTTGCCTTGTATTTGTCAATTGATCCATCTGCTTTCATTTTTTTTTTGAAAATCCACTTGTACCCAATAGGTTTGCAACCTAGTGGCAAATCCACCAATTCCCAAGTGTGATTTTGCCAAATGGATTCAACTTCACGACAGCTTCTTTCCATAAAGGAGCTTCACGACTGGATATAGACTCTTTAAAAGTTAAAGGCTCATTTCTAACAAATATGTTAGAAAATCTAGACCAAAAGATTTTGAGGTTCTAGCACGTTTACTACGCCTAAGTTCCTCTTCCTCATTTTGATCTATTTCTTGCTCTTGATCTTGTTCTTGATCATTACTAGTAATAGCATCAAAAGATCTTTTATTAGTACTAGTCTCTTGTCTAGTCTTATTTGGAAAAACATGTTCAAAGAATGATGCATTCCGAGACTCAATAATAGTATTTACATGCATTTCGGTATGTTTTGATTTATAAATCAAAAACCAATATGCACTACTATTCTTGGCATAACCAATGAAAATACAATTAATGGTTTTAGGACCTATCTTAGTCTTTTTAGGACTATGAATAGTCACTTTAGCCAAACACCTCCACACTTTTAAGTATGTGTAGGATGGTACTCTTCCATATCACAATTCACAAGGTGTTTGATTTATTTTATTTCGGGGTACTTTATTTAAAATATAATTAGCAGAAAGTATTGCTTCCTCCCACAAGTTCTGAGGTAATCCAGAACTTATTAACATGGCATTCATCATTTCTTTTAAAGTCCTATTTTTTCTTTCAGCAATTCCATTTTACTGAAGTGAGTAAGGAGTAGTGGTTTGATGAATTATTCCATATTCTTTACAAAACTCACCAAAATGTGATTTATATTCACCACCTCTATCACTTTTTAGTTTTTCGATTTTCTTATCAAGTTGATTTTCAACTTCATTCTTATATTGAATGAAAGTTTTCAAAGTTTCATCTTTGGTTCGAATTAAATAAACATAATTTTATCCAGTATAGTCATCTATGAAAGTGATAAAATATTTTTTCCCACCTCTAGTTTTAATTGATTTAAAATCATAAATGTCACTAT
The DNA here is from genome assembly GCF_004153795.1 of Camellia sinensis. Taxonomy (NCBI): domain Eukaryota; kingdom Viridiplantae; phylum Streptophyta; class Magnoliopsida; order Ericales; family Theaceae; genus Camellia; species Camellia sinensis. Next base: position 124,452 of record NW_021027754.1, read on the forward strand.
GAATTAATTCAAGTGGTTCCGTATTTCTTTCAATTGAATGAAAAGGAGTTTTGGATAATTTTGCCTCAACGCAAATTTCACATTTATGATTTGAATCAATGTCAAATTTAGGTAAACATTCCATATTAATTAATCTACATAAAGATCTATAATTAACATGTCCTTGTCTACCATGCATAAATTTGAAGATTCAAGCAAGTAAGAAGAAAATGTATTTTTATTAATAACTGAGGGTACAATGGTCATTACATTCATCTTGAAAGACCATCAAACATGTAACATTTTCCTACATACATCCCATTCTTAGTAAGTATAAATTTATCACTCTCATACACTAACCTAAACCCATTCTTACTCAACAAAGATCCGGAAACAAGATTCTTGCGAATGTCCGGTACATGCAGCACATTGTTGAGAGTGAGTTCCTTTCCAGATGTCATCTTCAAAATAATCTTCTCTTGTCCTTCAACTTTGGAAGTTGAGGAGTTGCCCATAAAAAGTTGTTCACCATTGTCCATTGTAGAATAAGATGTGAACATTTTTTTGTCGGCACAAATGTAGCGAGTAGCACCAGTGTCCACCTACCATTCTTTAGGATTTTCGACAAGATTTGCCTCAGAAACAACTGCAGAAAGATTGATGCCATCTACACCATTGGAAATATTGTCTACTTCGGTCATATGGGCTTGAGCAGGCTTCTTGCTTATTCTTCTTGTTTATTCTTCTTTTGTTTTTTCCTTTGCTACGACAATCTTTGGCCCGATGTCCCTCTTTGTCACAGATGTAACATTTTCCTTTAAACTTGTACTTTTTATTTTCTCTCCCTTTTAGAGCCTTGTAAGGAACTCTCTCTAGAAAACTTTCGTTTCTTTGCTTTTGGAGCATGTTCCACCACATTTGCCTTAGAATCCATAGGATGCTTACTGTAGATGTCCCCGAACGTCCTGGAAGGAAAATCCTGTTTTGTTCATTGGGGCTCACTACAGCTCGGACTCAATGTCACGGTCTTGTATCTAATCTCGCAGAGTGCAATGCAAGACCAATGTATCATCAAAGAGTCCAAATGCGGCAAATCGTTTTTGAAAACAGATTTTTTTGAAAAAAGTACCAAACATGGACTGCTTTGCCAAATACAGAGTCGTCACCTAAATATTTTATTTTGGGGAATTTAGGAAACCCTGACTCGTTTGCCTAAGGCCACGTGTCCGTCATCACCAAAGTTGCCTCGGCTCGGGAACTTGGGTACGATTGGGGAAGGTCACTTCGTGAGCACCCCGGCTCGTCCGATCAAAGATTGGCCTCTACTAACCATGATATCGAGTTTTGAAAACATTATGTGCTCTTATTCTGGTTATTAGCCTAGATTTACTACGTGATACACACAGCATACAAGTATATATTGGATTGCCTGAATTGGAACAAAACACCTCATGTTTGCTTTTGAAACGGTTTGCTACTCGCAAGTAGGCTAAAATGCGAATTTGCCACCCTCAGGTGGGCTTAGAAAACAAGATGATTTGCCACTCTCGAGTGGGCTTAAAACTCACAGTCAATGCATTATTCCAATTCAGATAATCCAACCTTCACCCACAGGCATTCAGGCAGGTATATCACATAAGCAGTTAGCCTCATGGTAAACATGCTATCATGGCAGTCACTCACACGCATGCAAGGATGCTAAAGCATAAACACTTACCAAGTACTCCGAGCCAAAACAGAAACTAGTTAGTAATCAATGCATGATGTTAGTTCATGTTAAGATGGCTAATGCAACACATGCAACATGCAACTAGAAATAGGCTCGGTTATCCTAAGAATGGCATATGAGATGCTACAGCTAACACGTGTTCAACTTGAAATTGGAATACAATGCAGTTAGTATGATGCGCTGAACCCGGTGCATGCAATACAGATGAATGATGCAAACATGCAATCATAAGTATACTAATTAAAACATGCCCTAATCTAACCATCATAAGCTGGTAAATAAAATGGAGAAAGACGTGGGGTTGGAAGACATACATCACACACACGCATACTTATTACAACATTGCCCTCCTCGAAGGGTCCGAATAATACAAAACCAGATGAATAATGAACTACAGCTAATTATTACACAACATTAACTAATTAACAAACTAGCTAAGTAAGCATGTAAACTAAATGAATGTGACTGCCTCGACTCTATTTTGGATGACAATGGATGCATGCATGCTCGAGCCGCCTCGTCGGGAAATCCATTACGATGCATTGTCTCGCCTTTGTGTGCAATTTATTTCAAAAATTTGCACGAAGCTCCAAGAGGCTAAAACTCCACTCTGGGAAGTTATGGGAGGGCTGCCGACTAGCCAATGACATGGGAGACCATTGCCGACCACCCCTTTGTGGTGGAGACCAAAAAGGGTGGTCGGCCTACCAGAAAACCTGGTCGACCGACCACTTTCTGCCCCTAGATTCTGGTTTTCTGCAACACAAAGCAATAGGGCAGCATGGCAAGGTATTTTCAACAAGTGTGTGCTCGACCACTCTTCCCGTCATAGCATAGGCTTTAGGGAGTGTAACCTTCAATCCTCGGATCACCAATCACACATCTCGATGCATGATGGCCGAGGAGTCGGATTGCACGACTTAATGTGACATGAATGCACAAATAAACATCTAAAGCCAACAACTCTATCATGGATAGTCAAGAGTGTCGGCGACCGGGAATCGAGGCACGTTTCATCACTTGGAGTATGAAACGCTCCTCGTTTCCCGTGTTAGGGCTAACTCCTATCCCAAACATGATGAAACAAGAATGACATGCTCAATGTAACTTCTAGCATGCAATCCTAATGTAATGAAACTAAATGATACAAAGATGCAAGGAATGACATGCAAGCATGCAAATGGCATACACAATGCTATGAACTACACATGACATA
>NW_021027754.1:127738-170566 GCF_004153795.1 Camellia sinensis
TTTTTCTCTTTTTTTTTTTTTTTTTAATTTTTTTTTTATATTAAATATCATAATTTTCATTGTACACATTAAACCTGGAACAATTGCATGATGAACTAAGAAAATGTCTTGAGGATTAAGGAATGGTGAATTACTTATCAAGATCTATTAAAAATAATTAATATTGTAGAAAAAATGAAATTATTTAATTCTTATAAAAAAAAGAAGAGCAATTCTAGTAAGATTTGTAATATGAATATCATTACAATTTGCAGAGATAAAAGGTGCTATGCTGTCCCTCTTGGAGGAAGATTTTTACCAACACTACGAAGAGATAAGAAAAGTTCATACCTTACTCCATTCCTTCTTTAGGCCAAGAATGGGGACATGATTAAGCAGTAGTCCTTAAAGTGCTAAGAATTTAATAAGATATTTTGCTTATTGTTATCAATAGACTGTTCATTGGGCTAGTCACTCACTATCTCATATGCTCTTTCCTTCGCTTTTATGTGTTATGGGGAGAGGGCTTGGAGTCCCTTCCTTGCCCTTCACTTCCTTGAGCTTTTGACACTGGCATGCATTAGCCTCCAAACATGGTTTAACGATTTTGTAAAGACGTGTGTTTTTGATAAATAGTTATATGAGGTTGGATTACACTCGTCGAGATCTATTAAAAAAGATTAATATTGTTTATTTCACAATTTTTAAGCAAATTTCTTGGTTTTATGAAATTTTAATATTAGTAGTTTTTGTGTTTGAGTAATTGCAAAATTTTATAATTATTATGTAGAAACTATGAAATTGCACATTTTTTTGTGTCAAAATAATATTAAATTTGAGAAATTTCTCAATTTTTGTAGTTTTTGAGTTTGAGTAATTGCAAAGTTTTATATTTATTATGCAAAAACTATGAAATTGCATAGTTTGTGTCAAATAATATAAAAGTTGAGAAATTTCTCAATTTTGTGATTGAGAAATTACGAAATTTCACAAATTTTGCTAGAATATAAAATTTCACAATTTTGTTAAAAAACATGAAAATTTATCTAACTAAGACATTTGTTTGGAATAATTTAAATGAGTGTCGTTTTTGATTTTTTTATGAAAATGTGTGCAGAAAAGTAAAAAGATGATTGTAACACAAATAAGTGCACTTATCTAATTGCACTTAATATTTTTCAAGAATTACAAAATTTCACAATTTTTTACTGCAAAATTATAGGCTGTTTTATTCAAAATTTATACTCAATATGGATCTTATTTGATAAATTTTCTTGAACAGGCTTAAAAAATACAATCTCTTTTTCCTTTCTATTTTTTATTTTTTGAAATTTAGAGCGAAAGTCAAGATATTTTAAAAATTTTAAAACAACGCCTGACAAGTCATTTAGCTTGTTTATGTGTAGGGTCCATTTGGGAAGAAGATTTGTGGCTAAAATAGTCACAAAAGACAAAATATGCTATTTTAACTACAACAAACAAAACATCGTATCCAATCTATAATCATTACACTCTTCTCTCGCAAAAAAAGTCAAAAAGTCAAAAAATCCTTCCTAAACCAAACTTTTTAGCCCAGACTAAAATAGTCAAAAAAGTAAAAAAAAATCAAAAAACCAACCAACTTCCCAAACCAACCCTTATATTTTAACAAAGATAAGGCTATTTTGATTAAGGGACTGCTCGTGAAATTTAAAATATTATTATTCAAACAAAAATAAATAAATTTACTTTCTGAATTTAATAACGTAACACGTTATTAAAATATTTAAGTTAATTTTTATTTATTTATTTATTCTCTTATCATTAATTAATCATCTTATTTATATATCTTAAGTCTCATTTGGGAACATGCTAATTTAGTAATTTTTTGGCTATTTGACTAAAATATAAGCTAAAAAAAACTAATATGTTTGGGATGACTTTTTGACTTTTTACGAAAAGATGTACAAAAAGTAGAGAGAAAAGAGAATCTTTGACTTTTTGGTATGAGTTGTTGATTTTTTGGCTAATTTAGTAATTTTTTGACTTTTTAGCTAAAAATGAGGGTTTCCAAACGAGGCCTAAATTTAGAAAATGAGTCTAAAACTTAAGCTTGTATATCATTTTTTGAAATTTAATAGGTTAAGAAATCTTTGTTGGCTTGGAAAGTAATTTTTTAGATTTTTTTTTTGGCTAAAATATGTAGGAAAGGACGTGTTTAGAAATTATTTTTTTTCAAAACTTTTATAAAAAGACGTCCAAAAAAATAGAAAAAATAATAAGGAATCTTTAACATTTTTGTATATTTTTTGAATTTGGATCTTTTTGACGTTTTTAATAATTTTTTGATTTTGGATAATTCTATTTACACACCACAATTACTCTCTTTTCAAACCATTATCTCATAATTTTTTTTATTAGCATTATGTCTTTCAATGAAATTACCTTTTAAGATAAAACCCTAAATTCCCTTAACACCACACCAGACACCACCATTATCAACACTAGCCTCTGACACCATTAACACCAGCCATCGGTTCTCTCTTTTTCAGCTCAGTTGCTACCACCGCTTCTTTTCTAACCCCATCCATGCCTTTACCACCCTACTACTACCACCATCGCAATTCACCTCCAATGAACAACTAATCACATGCAGTACATAGAAAAAGAGATTTATGTTTGAAGAGAGCGAGAGAGAGAGAGAGAGAGAGGGATGTGGTGTTGCGACAACGAAATCGCAATGGGTAGAGGCTACGGTGGTTGTACGTCGTAGCTGTAGGAAGCTACAATGGTGGTGGGGTAGCGACGGTAATGACTACAATGGTAGTGAGGTAGTGGAAATAAGGAATGGAGACCGAAGGGCCAGGGGAGGAGGGGATTGTTGAAATAAGAAATCGAGAATACTGGCTACTGGCTGCCGGTTGCCAGTGGTGGACCGTGGCCAAAGGTTAGGGTTAGGGTTTGTCGGAGGAGATGAGAGTAATATGGCATCATATGAAAATTGATGGTGTGTAGTGAGATTAAATCAACATATCTAATTTATTGAATGCTGTATAAATAGAATTACCCTTTGATTTTCTGACTAATTTAAACAGTTTCCAAATATGCCCTTAGTCTACTATACTACTAAAATTATACACTAAGATCTACAAATACTATAAATATTTTCTTTTGTTTTTTATAAAAGAAAAAAGAAATTTATTGATGGGAAAACTTAGGATGTGTTTGGTTGTGTTTCCAAACAATGATTCTACACCCACATTCAAATATGATTTTTGGAAGGAGTTCTCAAATCATGTTTTCAAAGCTCTGCAGAAAACTCTGTCTCAAGTGCGATTTCCATTTTTTTTTTTTTTCGAATTTGGCCTAACCGGTCGTCCCACCGGTTGACCGGAACTGTGAATTTTATTTTATTTTTTTCAATTGACATATGTTAATTTTTATATATTCGAAAAAAATATTTTCTGAATTTTTTAATTTTTTTTATGTGTTTTAATAGAATTTTAAGTTATATGTGGGGTTATGAGTTGTAAGTTTTTAAATCAAATATCATATGTCACATCAAAAATTTCCCATTCAATTCAAAACTCTTTTATCAACCAAATTTTCCATACTCAAATCATAATTCCAAAACTCACAAATTCAAAATATAACTCATACTCTCAAATCATATTTACAAAACTCTACCAAACGCAATCTTAATTTTTTCCAAAACAATCTTACGAGAAAAAATTTATATAATATGAAATTATTCTTAATTAACACTATTATTAGAAGAGTTTTGCTAATAAGTGTTCTAACGTACCAGAAACATTAAAATAAAAAAAAAATAAAAAACACTTTTTTATTAAATTTAATACATTTTTCAACATTTTTACTTTTTTCCTTTAAGCTCCAAGACTGGGTTCCCTACATGGCTTATTAGACCATCTCCAACGCTTCACTAAACCTGGTATCAAATTTAAAATTTGGTAAAAAAGTCACTTTTTTGAGCTCCAACGGTTTTACCAAATCGATATCAAATCGAGAATTCACCAAACCTTTCACCAAAATGAGAACAGGCGCAGTATTTCACCAAATCATTATTCCTGACCGTTGGGAGAGACCAACCGGTCGACCAGCCGGTTGACCAACCGGTCGACCATTAAAGGGTTCAAACAGTTCAAAAAAAAAGTTCAAACAGTTTAAAAAAATAAAATTTTTGGCCTTACCGGTCGACCAAACGGTCGTCCCGAAAAAAGGTTCAGACAGTTCACTGAAAAGGTTCAAACAATTCAAAAAAAATAAAATTTTGCCTTCACCGGTCGACCAACCGGTTGTCCCGGCACAGATTTGATGAAAATTTGATTTGATGAACCATTGGAGCCCTCCGTATCAGAATGAGGAAAAAGTCACTTTTTTACTCAGATTTGATGAAAATTTTGATGAACCGTTGGAGATGCTCTTACAAGTTTCATTTTGGTTATATGAACTTTTTATTTTATAAGATTTTTCATGTATATCATTAATAAAAAAAATTAAGTCAATTTAATAACTATAACCTATTAAGTTTATCAAATTTGTCACTAAAAAAAATTGATGATCAATTTGCAAAAAGGCATTTGTTATTCTTTTTTTTTTTTGACGAATACAATAAATTGAATAGATTCTAACTATCAGATCAACTTAATTTTTGTGTGTAAATAATATACATAAAAAATCTAACAAAATAAAAAATTTAAATAATCAAAATGATATCCCATAAATAAACTTAGACATGAGGAATGGTGGTGGGCGTGCGATTAATATCAACAACGCCCTCTACTGAGGTCCTGTTTGGTAGAGTTGTGGGAAAGTCCTTATAGCTTATGCCTTAACAGCTTATAACTTATAACTTATAACTATGAACATAAGTTGGTTTCTGACTTATAAATTAAGTTTCTCCTGCCTCACTCAAAGAATAAGCTGATTTCTGACTTACAAAAAATTATAAGCTGCATTGTTAAACTAAACTAAACACATCAAAATAATTTAAATTAAGCTAAAATCTAAAATAAGTTAAAAAAAATTATACCAAACAAAGCCCGAGTCCAATCTAAATTATGGATGGAAGGAAACCATCTCCTGAGCAATACTCCAAGAAAACACTCTTTAGCATATGCCTTGTGACAAATTAAGGTTTGCTTTGACAAGTGGATTGTTTAAATAAAAAGTTAAAAAATTATTAAAAATATTAAAAAGTCAAAAATTTATATTAAAAAGTTAAAGATTATTTTTTTTTATTTTTTACATATTTTTTTTTGTAAAAAATTAAAAAATTATTATAAATACTCCCCCGTCCCAAAATAATGGTCCCTTTTGGGGAATCTAACTTTTTTTGGTAGTACAATTATTGTACTTTTAAAAAGTTGATTTTCTAAAATTACCCTTTGATAGTACACTTTTTTGAGAATATCAATGTCATAATTGTACTTTTTATATTATTTATGAATTTAAAAGAAGGGCAAAATGGAAAATTTATATTATTTTTGTACTTAATTTTTGAAGAGGGACTAATATTTTGGAACAATAAAAAATGAAATAAGGAACTAATATTATGAGACGGAGGGAGTATATTAATTCTTTTATATTATATTTTAATTAAAAAATTAAAAAGTTACTGAGAAAAATATGTTCCCAAACCCCGCCTAAAAAATAAAAAAGGAGCTCAATCCAAAGCAAGCCTAGTGGTTATAAATTTTAGACGTAGACATGTGGAATGGTGGTGGGCGTACGGCACTTACAAAGTCCAAATTGGCCTACAAGTCGTGGGTTTGTGTCAATAAATGTTGAAGACTCAAAGTCAAAGACACTGACACCTTTCCACCACAGACAAACGAAAGAAACTCAATCCATGCACACTCACAAATCTCTTTTATGCTTGGGTAAATTACACTTACCTGCTGAAGCTTTTGATAATTATAAGAATCTTATCTGTTGCGTCAATAATTACATTAATCTTTTTTTAAAAAAAATTTATAATTTTTTTTAACTGTTCAGCTATTTAATAAATTTTACTGATGTAAAACTGATATCATATCAAAAATAACGAAATTACTCATTGATTATTTTATCTATTTAAATGAGAAATTGCAGGCATTTCTCCTAAAGTTTTGCATAAAAATTCCACACATATTTTACGATTATTTAATAAAATTCTTAAATTTCATAAAATGTTAAATAAAATATTTAAATTGTTAAGACATTATTAAATCATTTAATATAAAAAAATTAATTTTTATGTAATCTTGCTAAAATTAATGTTAGATAACATCCTAATAATTTAATATAATACTTATTTCACACCACATAAATAACCTAAAATTTATTATTTTAAGAAATGCATTTATTATTTGAATTTTTTTTAAAGTTAAAATAAATAGATTTATTTTTTTCTGACAATTTGCATTACTTATTTATTCATATGTAAAAAAATTACAATTTTATCTTTTCCTCAATCATGTATTATTCTCAAATTTTAATTTTTATCTTTGAGTCATTAAATTTCAAGTCGATACACATTTAAAAAAACGTAAGTTAATATTTCTTACATGATTAAAAAAATAAAAATAGATGTAAAAAAAATTTAATCGCTTCACAATATATTAAAATTAGTTATATGGAATGAAAAATCAAGAAATCGTTTCAGAATAATAAAAAAATTCAAATAATTTGTCATTTCTTACACCTAAAATTAAAATTAACCTTACTTGAATGGAGAAATTATTTGAGAATAATAAAATACTAAATTAATTTGTTATGTATGATACTTAAAATCTATTTTTCCATCTTTATTTTGTAAGAATATCCATAAAGTGGCCCATATACCACATGTTTGTTTTATTTATTTAGTTATTTTTATTATATATATTTAATTAGTTTAATGGTTAATGGGTAACTAACGTCTGTTCACTATCCCATATGGTGATTTTATGGAACCTCACAATTTTCTTGATGGAGGGAAGTTATAAGGAGTTATACTTGAATATAGGTCTAAGCCTATCTATATATATGCTTGTGATAGCCTTCAAATACAGACGTTGTTTTGTGAATAGAATAGGCATGAAACTCTGTTCCTTTCACTTTTCCCATATAGTTCTGCACAAATGTTTTGTGAGCGGGTTTTGTTTATACATTCAAGATTTGATCATTCAAGGATAAAGATTCAAAAGCTTGAACATCATGGTAGGAGGTATTCTTCTTTCTGAATTAAAATTATTTTAATTCTCACAATTGGTATCAGAACCACCTTCTATCCTTGTTGTTTAGCGTTATTGTATGTTATGGAGACCAAATCTCATTGCGTTCTGTTTTATACACTGTTCCTTTCACTTTTCTCATATGGTTCTGTAAAAATGTTCTGTGAGTGGGTTTTGTTTATACATTCAAGATTTGATCATTCAAGGATAAAGATTCAAAGGCTTGAACATCATGGTAGGAGGTATTCTTCTTTCTGAATTAAAATTATTTTAATTCTCACAATTGGTATCAGAACCACCTTCTATCCTTGTTGTTTAGCGTTATTGTATGTTATGGAGACCAAATCTCATTGTGTTCTGTTTTATACACTTGTTGGGCCCATGTTTTATATGATTTCGACATGATAATTTTTTTCATGTGTTCGATTTGTTTTGTTAGCTATAATATATTATTTTGGTTTACGATTCCTAATATTTTGATTAGTTTGAGCACACCATGTCTTTGCTTTTAACCCTTTGTTTATTTTCTTCTATCAAGGAGGTTTTGGAACTTGCAAGCCATCATACTTTTGAATATAAAATTGATAGTCTAATACTTAATAGTGAAGTTTCAGTCAACATGGTGCCATCATTATACATGACTTGTGATTGTGCCATATAGTTTAACATTATTTAAAGTTTGAATTATCAGAATGAATATTCATTATTTGATTCATCTTAATATATATATATATATATATATGAAACTTGATGGATTAAACTATTAATTTGATGTCTATCAAAGATGAGTTATTGCATGATGAATTACTTAGAGGGATTAGTTGAATTTATTCTGTTATGTGATTGTAGTATTTGCATCTAAAATTACTCCTGTTCTGAATCTATTTCATCTTGGAAAATTATTGTATGTCATTAAGTATTGATTTTTATTTATTGACAAACATTAAAATAAAAAATAAAAAAAATTGCGTCCTCTTATTTTGTATAAATTCTAGAAATTAGAAATTAGAAATTATCATGTTTTATTTGGATTTATTTGGTTTATTTTAAAAAGGCATGAAAGACTTGAATTTATTTCTAAAATTTTCATAAAGAAATTTTAACATGCTGTTATGGATGTTTTATTTATTATAGTTGCATGTTTAAATAGTAAGCAAATTCAATTGAATTTCATACAATGAATTATAACATGTTCTTTTAGTTTTTATAATTTTTGAGATTCATTAGCATGTTATCTAAAATAATGTAATATTATATTGCATGCATTAAGGTAATTATTTATGCATTGAAAATTCATGAGAAATAAGAGCATGAATACACTATTCATGAGAAATAAGAGCATGAATACACTATGTGTTGGACTTATGAAATTTATTTTGGTCCAATTTTTAAGCAAAATCTAGTATAAGGTTGAATTACATATGTTTGGTCTTGGGATTTTTCATGTGATATTGCTCTAATTGTATGTATTATACATTATGTGCATTGAAAGATTATGTATTTGTTGTGACTATAAGGATTTGCTCACATTAATAAATTATGCCATATTTAAAATTTTTATTCTGTTTTAAGAGTAGTCACAGCATCTTAAGACATAAAGATGTGATCCTCGGTATTTTGATCACATAAAGTTAAAAATTAATTTGGCATTTTTACATTGCAATTATGTTTTATAAATAATTTCTTGGTCCCATAAGAAAGTAATTTTTTATGAAATTTAATTGGAATAAGATAATGGATTTGTTATTAAAGGGATTGAACACTCTAAACCCACAGGTATAAGTTTTTTTTTCCTTAAATATTTTGGAACCTATTAGTCATATTATAGAGTAATAGCAAATCTAATACAGTTTAGTGACCTCTACCCACAGGAAGGTTTAGATTTGTTACTGAATTTGACATTGGTTGATCCAGACTATAGCTATTGTTTCAAAGCATTAATAATGTTCTTGGTAATTGCAATGATTTCTACCTCTGTACTATCTAATGAATCTTCTTGTATTCCATTCTTGAACGATGATAATTTTTCGGATTGGAAGGAAAAAATCCTTCTAACATTAGGGTGCGTGGACCCTGATCTGGCACTCCGTGTGGATGAACCTCCTGAACCCACGAACGAGAGTTCCGCTGTAGAAAAGAGTGCTTATGATAAGTGGGAGCGATCTAATCGCTTAAGCCTAATGCTCATAAAGTCACATATTAACCAGAGCATTAGGGGCTCAATCCCACCATCTGATAAGGTCAAGAACTACATAAGGGCTATTGGAGAGCAATTTGTTAGTTCTGACAAAGCATTGGCAAGCACCCTAATGAACAAACTATCAGGAATGAAACATAACAATTCTAGGAGTGTGCATGAGAATATTATGGGAATGAGGGACATTGTAACTCGTCTTAAGTCCTTAGAGATTGAGATTTCTGAGTCATTCCTTGTCAATTTCATACCCAATTTCTCTTCTTGTGGAATATGGAGCAATCCAAATTTCTTACAACACATAGAAGGAAAAATGGTCTATCAATGAACTTTTAACCATGTGTGTTCAAGAGGAGAAGAGATTGAAGCATGGAAAAGTGGAAAGTGCTCATTTAGCAACACATAAAGGAGGGCAATGGAAAAAGGGCAAAGGTGATCAGAAATGAAAGAAGCTTGGTAAAGTGCCATTTACAAATCATGGCAATAAGGATGCATGCTTCTTCTGCAAGGAAAAGGGTTACATGAAGAAAGACTGCCCCAAGTATAAGAAATGGCTTGAGAAGAAAGGTAATCTCATATCTCTTGTGTATTATAAATCTAATTTTGTTAATACTCATCAATATGATTGGTGGATTGATTCGAGTTCTACAATTCACATTGCTAATACCATGCAGGGCTTTCTCAGCCTAAGGAAACCGATGGGAAGTGAACAAAGCATCTATTTGGGCAATGCGATGAGTTTGCACGTCGAAACTGTTGGAACTTTCAGACTTGTTTTAAAAAATGGCTTTGTTTTAGCTCTTGAAAACACATTTTACATTCCATCTTTTTCAAAAAACTTAATTTTTGTTTCTAGACTAGTATCGTTTCGATTTGAATTTCAGTTTGTCGGTGCAAATTTTAGTTTGTTTAAAGACTCGGTTTCTGTAGGATTTGGTACTTTAATTAATGGTTTGTACAAATTAAATTTGGATCCAGTTTTTGAACAAAATCTTTTAACCTTGCATGGTGATATTTGCATTAAGCGTAATATCATTGTTGAGTCCTCTTCTATTCTTTGGCATAGGAGATTGGGACTTATCTCCATTGATAGAATAAAGAGGTTGGTTAATGATGAAGTCTTTCCGACTCTTGATTTTACCAACTTTGGTACTTGTATGGACTGTATAAAGGGAAAGCAGACCAATAAGACCAGTAAAGGTGCCAAAAGGAGTGAGAAAATTCTTGGAATCATACACACTGATATTTGTGGACCATTTACTCCACCTCATCTGTATGGTCAGAGATATTTTATCTCATTTATTGATGACTTCACACGATACATGTATCTCTATCTCTTGTTTGATAAGGGCGAGACACTTGATGCCTTTAAAGTTTATAAAGTAGAGGTAGAGAAACAAACAGAAAAGAAAATTAAAATTGTGAGGTCAGACAGGGGTGTAGAATATTATGGGAGGTACATAGAATTGGGACAATTACCAGGTCCATTTGCTAAGTTCTTTAAGGAAGAAGACATTATTGCACAATATTCAATGCCTAGCACACCACAACAAAATGGTGTTGCTGAAAGAAGGAACCGAGCACTTATGGACATGGTAAGGAGCATGTTTAGTTATTCCAACGTGTCTATAAATTTATGGAGTGAAGCTTTGAAAACCGCTGTGTATATCTTAAACAGGGTTCCATCCAAGGTTGTTCCCAGAACATCGTTTGAGTTATGAAAATGATGAAAGCCAAGTTTAAGACACTTACACGTTTGGGGTTATCCAGTTGAAGTGAGGGTGTATAACCCACATTTAAAGAAATTGGACCCCAGAACAGTTAGTGGTTTTTCCATAGGCTATGCGGAAAACTCCAAAGGTTACAGATTTTATTGTCCTTCAAATTCACTTAGAATTATTGAAGCCAGAAATGCTAAGTTTATTGACGAAGTTGACCCTAGTAGGAGTTACCCTTGAAAGATAGAGTGGAAGGAATCACGAGATCCGGATACAACACCCATGAATATAGGTGAATTGGTTGTCTTTCAAGATAATTAACCCGATATTCCTGAAAATCAACAAATTCAAGAACTTTCACCACAAGAGGAACATGTCAACATAGAGCCTGTAGCTCAAGTCCCAATTGAGACTACAGAATTAAGGAGATCCTAATGAGCTAGAAAGTCAGCAATTTCTGGTGATTATTTTGTATACTCAATGGAGTCAGATTTTGACATCGGACCTAAAAATGATCCTATTTCGTTTTCCAATGCCATGAATAGGGTTGATTCTAAATTATGGTATGATGCCATGAAGGAAGAGTTGGAATCTATGGCGAAGAATCAAGTTTGAAAAATTGTCGAGTTGCCTAAAGGAGTTAAAGCGGTTGGCTGTAAATGGGTCTATGAGACTAAGAAAGACTCAAATGGCAATGTCGAACGATATAAAGCCAGACTCGTAGCTAAAGGTTTCACTCAAAGAGAAGGCATCGATTATCATAATACATTTTCTCCGGTTTCTAAGAATGATTCATTTCGAATTATCATGGCATTAGTAGCTCATTTTGATTTAGAGCTACATCAAATGGATGTGAAAATGACATTTTTAAATGGGGATCTTAAGGAAGAAGTATACATGAACCAACCTGAAAGTTTTTGTTCTGATAAAGATAGTCATTTAGTTTGCAAGCTCAAGAAATCCATATATGGACCAAAACAAGTTTCCTGACAGTGGTATTTAAAGTTCCACAATGTTATTACTTCATATGATTTTCCGGAGAATGTTGTGGACAACTGTATATACCTTAAGGTTAGTGGGAGCAAATACATTTTTCTAGTTCTATATGTGGATGACATTCTACTTGCATCTAATGATTTGGGATTGTTGCATGATACTAAACAATTTCGTTCCCAAAATTTTGAAATGAAGCATATAGGTGAAGCTTCTTAAGTCATTGGCATAGAGATTCACAGAGATAGGTCCAAAAGGACATTCGAACTGTCTCATAAAGCCTACATTGAAAGAGTTTTGGAGAAATTCAAGATGAGTGATTGCACTCCTAATGCAACGCCCATTTTAAAGGGCGACAAATTCAGTTTAAATCAATATCCGAAAAATGATTTGGAAAAGGAACAAATGGTTAGCATTCCCAATGCGTCTGCCGTAGGCAGTTTAATGCATGCTCTGGTTTGTACACGACTTGACATTGCATTTGCAGTTGGGATGCTTGGAAGATACCAAAGTAATCCAGGAATGGAACATTGGAAGGCTGCAAAGAAAATCATGAGGTACTTAAAGGGAGCCAAGGACTACATGCTTACTTACAAGCATGTTGACTGTCTTGAGGTGGTTGGATATTCAGACTCGGATTTTCTGGGTTGTCAAGATTCCAGAAAATCCGCTTTAGGATATGTCTATCTGCTAGTAGGCGGTGCTGTTTCATGGAAGAGCGCCAAAGAGACGATAATTGCATCGTCAACAATGGAAGCAGAGTTTATAGCATGCTTTGAAGCAACCTCATAGGCTATTTGGTTAAGGAATTTTATCACAGGGTTTCAAATTGTGGATTCAATTTCTAGGGCATTAAAGGTTTACTGTGATAATTCGGCTGCGGTTTTCTTCTCTAACAACAACAAAAGTGATAGCCGAAGCAAGCATATTGACATAACGTATCTTACTGTTCGAGACCGTGTTAAGAAGCAAGAAGTTAGCATTGAGCATATTAGCACCGATATGATGGTTGCAGATCCCATGACCAAAGGTCTTCCTATAAAGATGTTTTCAAAACAAGTTGAGGGCACGAGACTGATTGGTTAGCTCAATAATTTTTCTAGTCGTTGTTTTATTTTGTTTTGTCATGACATTTTGATTATTATTAGTGAAACGTATCATTTTGTGCACCTAAAGTATTTGTGATGCTATGCAGTCGATTGAGACTATTGATCTATAGGGATCATTGGACCCAGAGTAACTTATTAGAAGTTATTCATAAAGAATGACACCACATAGAGTTGAGAGTGTGATACAATGTAATACATGGAAGAAAATACTTAATTGATAGAGTATAACCGCTATGATTCGTGTATTATAACTCTAAGGTTTGGGTATTTTTATTTCATGGCCATAATTAGTTTGTTAGTTACCCGACAGTCAACAACGTGTGTTATATGTGCCAAGTGGGAAAATGTAAGAATATCCATAAAGTGGCCCAAATGCCACATGTTTGTTTTATTTATTTAGTTATTTATATGATATATATTTAATTAGTTTAATGGTTAATGGGTAACTAACATCTGTTCACTATCCCATATGTGGTTTCATGGGACCTTACAACTTCCCTGATGGTGGGAAGTTATAAGGAGTTACACTTGGATATGGGTTCAAGCCTATCTATATATATGCCTATGATAGCCATCAAACACAAACGTTGTTTTGTGAATAGAATAGACTTGAAACTCTGTTCCTTTCATTTTTCCCATATGGTTCTGTAAAAGTGTTCTATGAGTGGGTTTTGTTTATATATTCAAGATTTGATCATTCAAGGATAAAGATTCAAAGGCTTGAACATCATGGCAGGAGGTATTCTTCTTTCTGAATTAAAATTATTTTAATTCTCACATATTTATCTCATTTAAACTATTTTTATTAAATTAAATCTTAAAATTTATTTCTCACCTTTATTAATGGTTGAATTTTTATTTTATTTTTGGTTTATAAAAGTTTAAAAACTTGTTGTGGAAAAAATAGAGTCAAGAAATTATATTTATATTAAAAAAATTTATGAAAAAAAAATAATTTTATATATATTTAATAGGGTAAATTAAATTACATTTATATATATTTTTTTTCTTTAGAAAATATTTTATTTGTTTTGTGTCTAAATTGGTATTAGATTTTGTTTTTTGAGTTTTGTTAATAAAATTATATGAATATTAGATATACGGAAGAATTATAATTAGATAATTTAAATAATAACACGTTGCTACAAATAATAATAGAACAAAATAAAGGTGAGAAATTAAAAAATAAAGTAAAATGTAACCATTAATGAAGGTGGTAAATTAATTTTAAGATTTAATTTGATAAAAATAGTTTAAATAAGAAAAATAAAGACGGAGAAATATATATTTTAAGTATCATACAACAAATCAATTGAGTATTTTAAAATAATTTCTCCATTCAAGTAAAGATTAATTTTATTTTTTGGTGTAAAAAATGAGAATTTGTTTGAATTGTTTATTATTCTCAAATGATTTTTTGATCAGCCATTTCCTATTAACTAATTTTTAATTTACTGTGAGGCAATTAGATTTTTTTTTTATTTCTATAATTATTTTTTAATTTTTTTTAATCATGTAAGAATAACCTGCGTTTTTTTATTTATTTTAAATATGTATCGATTAGAAATTTTATGACTCGAATATAAAAATTAAAAGTGGTTAATAATATCCTAACAATTTAGGGATAAAATAATTTTCTTACATATGAATAAATAAGTAGAACAAATTGCTGGAAAAAAAAATCAATCCATTTGTTTCAACTCAATAAAAAGAAAAGAAAAGAAAAAATTAATTTAAATAATAAATGTATTAATTAAAATTGATAAATATTTTGTTGTTTATATAGTGTGGAAGTAGTCTTATAAGTATTGTATTAATTATTAGGGTTTTATATTAAACTATTAGGGTATTAAGTCAAAATATGTATGGATATTTAATAATATATATGTAAATCTTAGGGTAGGTGAGTGAATTTTATTTTATTTTTATATTATTTAAATAGCTTATTAGTTTAAATGGGCAATATGATCATTTTTGATAGAAAAGTAATGGTATTTGTGCTAAATTAATAAATTGGAAGAATCTTAATATTGTCAACAAAAGAAGTAAAGGTTTTTGTAATCATCAAAACTAGAGAAAAACTCCTATATTTGTCAGAAACCTTGGAGTCTTGATTGATCCTTTCTATAAAGGCATTTTCCAAGTCACTATTATATGCAAAATGCAAAATTTTGAATTTTATTTTGAAAATGAGATGAAAGTTATACATTTAAGGTTGATGGGACGTAGGTTACATTTAAAACGATTATGATGTATAGATGTATTATTTATTTATTTATTTATTTTTTGAATAATTTTTTAAGTTCCTAATATTATTGTTATTATATTATAAAATTTTGTTAATGTATACCTTTAAACTATATGTTAAGAAGTTTGAAGTGTTGTATATGTGCATGAAAATAAGTGTAATAAAAAAAAATGAATAATTTAGTACGTATTAGCAAGATCCTATATTATATTAGCATTTGTTTTCAAACATGTGAGCAACACAATTCATGGCGTACCTCCCTTACTTTTCACGGATCCAGGCCCCATAAATCTGCCCAAACAAGCCCAATGCCATTTATTTATTTTTTATTTCTCTATGCAAAAACAGTGAGGGCAACACAATTCATGGCGTACCTCCCTTACTTTTCACGGATCCAGGCCCCATAAATCTGCCCAAACAAGCCCAATGCCATTTATTTATTTTTTATTTCTCTATGCAAAAACAGTGAGGGGAGTTGGCAAATTATTAGGGATTAATTTTATTTTTTACCCTTAAATTATTTTCGAATTACTTCCTTAGTTTCTAAACTATCGATTGATTCTGTTAGGTACCTGAGAAGGAGATTCATAATCTGGCTGTGGGCCGTGGTAACGGCTGGGCTAAAAGACATCTGAGCGTGTTTGGGCTGGGATGACCTGGGCCGGTCCAGGGTTGGTTTGTTCGGATGGGGCCCCGGACCCATTTGGCCAAGATAATTGTCTGTCAGCCTGGGCTCTATCGTTCGCTCGTTTAGCTTGGCGAGAAGGGTCTTCCACAGACCGGCCTAACCTAGCATGAGCTCAGTCATAATGGAGTGCTGATGAGCTCAGTCGAGATGGAGCTCGGCGAGGAGCACGGTTGGCCTCGTTAAGTAACACGGTCATAAGAGATCGGAATAGTGCCACCAGGCCGCCTGCTCTCCCTAAATACCGTTCGACGGTTTGATTAGATGGTATTTCACTGAATTTTCTCTGACATGAGAGAGGGTGTGATGGGAGAGCAGCTCCACGCGTCAGTATGTGAATGGATGCAGAGGTAAGCGCAGGAAGTATTTACACGTGACTGTGCCCCCCATGCTGGGGATGGAACATCAATTGGTGAGAGAAACTTTAGCACTGAGTCTGCTAGTCTCTCTCTTTCTCTCTATCTATCTGAGTGTGTGTTAACTTGACTGTCGGAGGGGTTTTCCGGCAACACACCGTCGGGTAGCTCACCGCCGTTGTATTCGCAGGTAAATTGGATCAAAGCGGAGCTTGGACACGAGGAGTACGGGTGGTACTGAATATTTGCCCCCCGTACAATTGGCGCCGTCTGTGGGAATTTTTGTAGACACAACCTTGTCCTCCAAGCTCATTGGATTGCCTTCCATGGCAAACAACGACGAAATACCGTTGTCTACCATCGACGGTGTTACCCTAGAGTCGGTCAGACGGAGAGACGGACTCTCCGCCGTTCCGAACATGGCGGACCTGGAGACTTTCCCAGGAGGACTTCCCAGAGATGCACGAGATAAGCGCGCAAGAAGCTTTGGTCAATCACGGAGCCTAGACGGACACCGGCGGCGGAGGGAGTCGCATACTCGCCGCCTGGAGCATAAGTTGAGGGACCAAGACGCCGTCATCCAGAGAATGGCGGTAGAGATGAAAGCTCTCAAATGGCAAGTCAAATGGAAGGGTGTTGCTGGAGTGGGAGACCACAGTGAGCGCACCCAGCCCCGCCGCTCAGGTAGCCAGAGCCAGCGTCACACACCCTCTTTTCCCATCACCAGAAGCTATGGGGTTAGAAACTCAGACCCTCCTGCGGAAAAGTCTACCTCGTAAGATAATACATACCAACCCACACGTCCGTCGACTACATCTGAATATTCGTACTCTGTTCGTTCAGAGGACTTGAGGAACGTCTTGAAGGAGCGAGCTCGCTGACGGGAGGTTCAAAGGGTGCTGGCGCTCCACCGGTTGTCTTACGGAGGTCACGACAGTGAGGAGGTCATGATGCCACCACCACGTTCAGCCGTGCCAGTCCCTTTGGACAAGGATTTGGCGAAGTTGAATGCCACCCCCTTCTCCCTTGAGATAGAGACAACACCGCTCCTAGCGGGCTTTCACCAGCCCAAGTTTACGCTTTATGATGGGAAAAGCGATCTGTACATGCATGTAAGCCACTTCCGGCAGGTTATGGCTGGACACAGGCGTAACGATGCTCTTATGTGTCTTATTTTTCCATCGAGTTTGGACGAGTTGGGCTTGAAATGGTTTGAGAGGCTTCCGGAGGAAAGCATCGACCGGTGGTAGCAGTTGGCAGAGGCATTCGTGACTCGATTCAAGACCAACACCAAGACGCCAGAAGAAGTGGACCACCTCCTAAGCGTCAAGATGGAGTCAAGCGACACCCTCAAAGCATACAACGCCAGGTATTGGGAAACCTTCAGCGAGATCCTGGATTGCCCGACCAGCCTGGCAATCACCCAATATAAGCGCGGTCTCCCGGTTGGACATAGACTGCGGGACTCGCTTACAATGAACCAGCCGACTTCCATGGGGCAACTGATGCAACGCATCAATGAGCACATCCGAGTAGAGGATGATGCGGCGGCGCCCACCGTGAAGGCAAATCCGGTGGCAATGGACAAAAGGGCGGCTAGGAAAGTGCATGCGGTCGGATAGAAGACAAACCATCCAAATGACTGCGCAAGAGAGTCAGACCGTGGCCCTGACCGTAGAAACCGGGGTAAAGGTCACCGCAGTGACCGAACAGAATACCCCTGTGATGACGCAGCAGATGCGAAGAGAAAGTTGAACGCTTGAACGGGCTTCACCACGGTATTTAAGATTCCAATTTATCGCATACTCAGTGAAATCCGCGATGAGGATTACGTCCGGTTTCCCACTAAGTTAGGCAATGAGCAAAAGGGTTTCAATCTGCGATACCGCTGCACATTCCATAGAGAGCGAGGGCACCGGATGGAGGACTGTTTGCCCTTAAAGTAACACTTGGAGGAGTTGGTTATAGCCGGTTACTTAGACCTTTACATCGATTGGGGCGTTAGAGTCATGCACCAGACCTCGGCTGATTCGAGTGGTTCGGATGACCTAGAGGCGCCCCCTCAAGGAGTGGTCAATGTGATCCACGACATTATGGAGCCGACGCGGGTATGCGAGCTCTGAGGGATGATAAAAAAGGTGGAACATATGAGGAAAGTTTTGTCAGTCCAGCCCGTGATCAAAAGGGAGAAAACCGAGGAGAAAGATGTGATTAACTTCTCAATTAGGGACCTTGAGCGCATTCAAACGCCGCACAACGACGCCCTAGTGGTCACCTTCCGCGTCAGGGACTTCGATGTCAAGCGCATTTTGATTGACCAAGGTAGCTCGGTTGAGATCATGTACTACGACGCCTTCAAGCAGCTCAAACTCCAGGATACGGACTTGGCTCTGGCAACTTCACCATTAGTTGGTTTGAACTCACAACCAGAGCGGCCGATAGGAAAGATAATCATACCAGTCAAAGTTGGATCCGTGGTCAACCAGGTGGAGTTCTGGGTACTGAAGGTGCCGTCCACATACAATCTGATCTTGGGTAGGGGATGACTTCACGCTATACAGGCGGTAGCGTCAACCTACCACTAGGTTATGAGGTTCCCCTCGACTATGGGGGAGGTTGAGGAGATTTGGGGCGATCAAGTCATGTTAAAGCAATGTTTTGTGGCAGTGAATGGGAGCCGAGCTGCCAAAGGCTTTGTGCAAATGATTGAAGGTTTGGAAGACCAAAGTGTCCTTGATGACGTGGGCACCAGGGCCGAGGAAAAGGCTGTTAAAGAGTTGGTGGAAGTACGGATCGACATAGAAAGCCCAAAAAAGTTCTTTTTGCTAGGATCAAGCCTGACCGCTCAAGAAAGGACTGGGATGGTAGAGTTCTTGATGACAAACATCGAAGTCTTTGCATGGACGCCATACGACATGCCTGACATTGATCCAAGCTTTATTTGCCACCAACTCAATGTTTTCCCGGATGCACGTTTTGTCATTCAAAGAACGAGGAGATCGACCCTTCATCACGCTGAGGTAGTCGCGGAGGAAGTGAGGAACCTGCTAGAAGCAAGGGCCATCCAGAAAGTGCACTACCCTCGGTGGGTTTCAAATACGGTCGTAGTGCCCAAGAAGAATGGAAAGTGGCGAGTTTGCGTTAATTACAAGACAGTCAACCGAGCTTGCCCTAAAGACAGTTTTCCTCTGCCTAGAATAGACCAACTAATGGATCTTACGACTGGGCATAACAGGCTCAGTTTCTTGGATGCCTATCGTGGTTATCACCAAATCGCCATGCATGCTCCCGACCGCGAGATAACCTCTTTCACGACCCCAAGGGGACTGTTCTGCTATCGAGTCATGCCTTTTAGTTTGAAGAACGTCGGGGCGACTTTCCAAAGAATGGTGACGAAAATGTTTGCTCCTCTGCTAGGCCGGACGATGGAAGCTTACATCGACGACATGGTGGTCAAAAGCAGGCAGCATGCTGCCACTTATCCGACCTAGCCGAGATGTTTGCCATTCTTAAACAACATAAGCTTCACCTGAATGCGTCAAAGTGTGCTTTCGGCGTGGGATTTGGGAAATTCCTAGGCTTCTTAGCCATAAACCAAGGCATCGAAGTGGACCCCTCACAAATCAAAGCCATACAAGAATTGAAGCAGCCTAACTCGGCAAAGGACGTGCAACATCTTGCCGGTTTGACAGTCGCGCTTAACCGATTCATAAGCTAGTCATCAGATCATTGCCGCCCTTTCTATAGAGCCTTGAAGTCCAAGTTTTCATGGGACGAGGAATGTGATAGAGCTTTGGCCGAGCTCAAGATGTATTTGTCTTCCGTTCCACTATTGGTGACATCCAAGTTCGGCGAAGAACTCTACCTTTATCTGGCGGTTTCTTAACATGCAGTTAGTGCAGTGTTTGTCCGGTTATAGGGCATCCAGCATCTCCCTATATTTTACGTGAGCAAAACCTTGCTACCGGCAGAGTCGAGGTATTTGCCGTTGAAAAAACTTTCTTTGGCGCTAATGATGGCCTCTCGGAAATTAGCACACTACTTTCATGCTCACACAATTGTCGTGTTGACCAAATTCCCTTTAAAAGCCTTGTTTGAGCGGGCGAATTTCTCCGGTCAAATTCTGAAGTAGGCAGTCGAATTGGGGCAATTCGACATCAAGTTTTAACCCCGAACTGCCATCAAAGCCTAAGCCCTAGCAGACTTCGTTGCGGAATTCTCGCCTAAAACTCACCAGGTATGCCCGGTGGATCTTACCGCGGTAGCCGAGATGGCGAATGAAGGCTCAACAGAAATAGCACAACAGAGTGATGTTGGCGATACAGAACTTGCGCGCCCGTCCATAGTACCTTTAGTCGAAATTGTACCCCAGCCTGGCAATGTGACGATGGACTTGGGAATAATCGACCAACCTGTTGGGTCCGGAGCCGCATCGCCAAGGGGGAATGAAAACATGTCTGTCGAAACCATCAACGGTGAATTTACAGTAGACATAGCCGAGCAGCCGAGCGACCATAATGTCGTCAAGCTGCTGGCCTCCCAGGATCCCTCAGAAAGTTGGAAACTTTTTGTTAGTGAAATGTGGAAACTTTTCGTAGATGGCGCCTCGAATCGGCACGGCGCCGGGTTGGGTATTGTTTTGATCTCACCGAACGGTCTGACCATCGAACACTCTATTGCACTCGGATTCCTAGTGTCGAACAATAAGGCTGAGTATGAAGCACTGCTGGCCGGGCTTAGAAGCACGCTCCAATTGCGCGCATCCGAGCTGATGGTCTACAGCGATTCCTAACTCGTCGTCAACCAAGTGTCTAGAGTCTACGAAGCCAAAGGTGACAGAATGGCCAAGTACCAAGCTCTAGTGAGAGAACACATCAAGGAATTCTAGGTAATTGGGGTCCAAGAAATTGGTCGTGAAGAAAACGGCCGAGCAGATGAGCTGGCCGAACTAGCCTTTATGTTCGATAGTTCAACTCCCAGTCCTCTCCTGATCGAGTTTCTTCCAAGGCCTAGTATTGAGGACTCTGGCAGACGGAAGTACTCTGCACCAAGCTTGGCCCCTCTTGGATGGACCCTATCATCCTTTTTCTAAAATACGAATTCTTCCGGCTGACAAGAAGGAAGCACATAAAGTCCGGGTGAAGTGAAAGCGGTTTTGGCTCTCTCTATCTGGTGCTTTATATAAGAAGTCATTCATAGGTCCGTATCTCAAGTGTGTTCATCCAAACAATGTGGAAGCTTTCCTGTACGAGATCCACGAAGGCATGTGCGAAAGTCACATTAGAGGGAGATCTTTGGCCTACCGAGCTATCTCGCAAGGATACTGGTGGCCACGTATGCAAGCGGATGCCCATAAATATGTTAGAAAATGTGAAAAGTGCTAGAAGTTCGCCCACCAAATTCACCAGCCGACCAGAGAACTTCTTCCCCTCACAAGCCCTTGGCCTTTTGCGATGTGAGAGCTGGACATAGTGGGACCACTCCCAACGGCACCAGGCAACCGGAAGTTCTTCATTGCGGCTACGGATTACTTTACCAAATGGGTTGAAGCTGAGCCCTTAGCGACTATCAAAGAGAAAGATGTCAAACGGTTTGTTTGGCAGAATGTGATAACGCGGTTCGGCGTCCCTAAGCCTTTGATATCTGATAATGGCACCCAGTTTGACGTGCGGCTATTCAGAGGATTTTGTGAGGAATTAAAGATAGAATTTTGTAATTCCACCCTGGCTTACCCCCAGTCCAACAGCCAAGCTGAAGCTTCGAACAAGACCATTCTAGATGGGTTGAATAAGAGGTTAGAGAAGGCTAAAGGCAAATGGGCAAATGAGCTCCCTAGCGTCCTCTGGGCGTATCGGACAACCCCAAGACGCTTGACTGGGGAGACCACTTTGCCCTGACATATGGCATAGAGGTTGTCATTCCATTACAAATCGGAATGCCCACCATTCACAGCGAGAATTTTGAGCCGGAGCTGAACTCTGAAGCCATCGCCCTGGAATTGGAACTAGTTGACGAGCGTCGAGAAAAGACGCTAATCCACGTGGCCGCATATCAACAAGAATTGTCCAAAAAAATACAACAAAACAGTGCACCCCAGACCGTTTAAAGTCGGGAACTAGGTCTTAAGGAAGGCGATGGGCAACACCCTGGTATCGGTCTGGCAAGCAAGGGGGCATACCTGTGATACCCCTGTTCCGTAATGTGTTAATTGGTCCTTAATATGCCATGGAATGCAGGCAATCTCAAACTGTATTATTTCTAGCATTTGTCTTTTATATGTAATTTTTTGTAAAAGGACTTGTTTTCCTCTATTTTTGAATGTAATACTCCATTTGCTAATGTAATAGAAATGAATTATTTCTGCTTAATAAGTTTGTCGTGTTCGAAGTAATGTAGTGAATGAAGGGGCATACATCCTCAAAGTCGAGATGATTTACCCCGGCTGAAACAGTTGATGATTTGCCCAACTCTCATGTTTTAGCCGAGATGACTTACCCTGGCTGAAAGAGTTGATGATTTGCTCAACTCTTATGCTTTAGCCTAGATGACTTACCCTGGCTAGAAGAGTTGATGATTTGTTCAACTTTCATGTTTTAGCCGAGATGACTTACTCCGGCTGAAAGAGTTGATGATTTGCTCAACTCTCATGTTTTAGCCAAGATGATTTACCCTGGCTAGAAGAGTTACTAATTTGTTCAACTCTCATGTTTTAGCCAAGATGACTTACCCCAGCTAAAAAGGGGCGACGATTTCCTAACCCTGAAGGTTTAGTCGAGCTGTCTTACCTCGGCTCGAAGAGTCTGATCTGTCCAATTTTAGATAATTTTCGTATCTTTAAGACCGAGATAATTTCCTCAGTGCTAGCAAATTGTAATGCGCCAGGCAAGAATAGCATGGTTAAATGGAGGACTACGGCAAGCAGTGCAAAAGTATAAGCAAAACGAGAAATTTTCATTGATGGGAAAGTTATCTACATGAAGTGGGGCTTGTAGCCCAGTTACAAAAACTCAAACAGAAACCAAAAGAAAAAAAAGTCTAAACTACGCTAACGGGGAGAGGTCAGCAAACTCATCCCCGGCTCCTTCTGTTGCAACTTCTAAGTTAACGACAACACCCTTCTCCGTTTCGCTGAGCTCCTCTTGGTTACCGTCGTCCTCGGCTCCCATCTCTGCAGCCTCTTGCAAAGCATTGATGACTTCGTTGGCATAGGGAATCAGGCAGGTAGGCAGGCAGGAAGGCTGGGGGAGGAGAAACAAACACCTCGGTCTCCGCTCCTCGGCCGAGCTTTTCACAAGCGGCCTTCCAACCAAACTTGAAATAAATGTCCTTGGTGGCTTCGACTTGCTTGCTGTAGTTGTCCTCGGCCTCCTGGAAACCGAGATTGTTGGCCTCATCCATGGCAACCTTCCTCGCTTCTTTCTCGGCTGCAAGTTGGGCTTTCAGCTCGTCTCTCTCCTGCTCGGCCTTGCCGAGTTGGCCAAGGAGCCTTGCATTGTCTGCATTGGCCGTTTTGAACGAAGCTTAGACCTCCCCAGCTCGGTTTCCAAATGCTTAACCTGATTGGCCCCATCGGTCACCTTTTGCTAGAGTTTATGAATCCGATCCATCACAAGATGTTGTTTTTGGATGGCCTGCAAGAGGACGTGTTAGAGTTCGAATAAAGAAAATCAACCGTGAAAACACTTGAACAAATTTGAATAAAACATGCGGAATTCTTACCCGGGCCATAGACTTGACCAAGGACTTCACGAGCCGGGTGTCGGGCACGTGCTCGCTGTCGGTCACATCGCTCGGCAGGAGTAGAGCTTTTGTTAGGTCGAAAGCCAGGAGATGTTCTTTGTCGCCTTTGATTGAGGCGTTGGCCGGGATCTCCTTACCCCGGTGCTTCAACTGCGGTTGCCATAGTGGCGTTGGCTCAGATGTATCCGCGGGTTGCTCGGTGCTCAGCTCTGCAACGAGCTCGGCTATTGGGTCAGTGGACAGAGGCCTTTTCCCGGCTCTGTGACTTTCTTTGCTGGTCTGCGCTGCAGCAGTCGATGCCAAAGCAATCACCGTCGCAGATGTTTGACCGGTAACGGGGGCACGGTGAGGGATGCTTGGCACCTCTGTGGACGTGGCCGTGATTAGATTTTTGATACGGCTCCGTTTGGCCATTTCCTCTTCCTCGGTCAGACGGATTAGGGGCACGTCCGGTAGTGTTGGATCGGGTGGTGGAGACGGTGCTCAGAGAAAGTCTGTAACTCTACTCCGGTGGGGAGCTGTGTGTCTATAGCTCGGTACGTAGCTGAGAAGGTCGTGGCAATCTTGGTCACGATACTGCAGCGCGGTTCTGATGTCAGCCTCGTTTGGATTGAAGTAGTTCGCTTGCAAGGCTTCGATAGTTGCAAAGAAAAAAGGCATTAGTGCAAAATAGTGAAGGAAAGTGGTTTGACCGAGCAGTGAGCACGACTTACATGTCGAACCGAAGTTCTTGCTTGATGTACTAGCCGAGCACATCAGCTGTTTCATAATTTTTAGATACCCAGAAAAAGTCATCATCGTGTATATCTTTATCTGGGGTGCCGGTTACATGCTTTTCCTTGCTTGGCCCAATGTTCAAGTAGTAGTTAAGCCCGTCACCTGTATGCCCGAGGGTGTACTGGCGTAGAATCTCGGCTAATCCTAGGTTTAGGCTGAGCCGGTTGTTCAGTTCGGCTACCCCGTTTATTATTTTGAAGGTGTTGGTTGAAACTTGTGTTGGTGCTAGCCCGGTGTGCCTCAGGAACTCACACATTAAGGGTTGAACTGGGAAATGTAGGCCGCCTTCGATTATGGAAAGAACGGTGAAGGGGCGTTGGTCCAGTCTGCCCCATGGGGTGGTGTCCTCTGCACCGAGCTCGAGATGTACATCTGTAGGGATGCCATATTCTTCCCCGAACACGGCTAGTGCGACCGGCGTGTCAATGAGGAAGCGGTAACGCCCCATGTGGAGCTGGCCTGTCTTAGCACGGCGGTGTTGGTTTGGCAAAGTTTCGTGCGTTGGCTGCTCGGTCGTTGAGAGTCCTGGTGTTGGTGGCTAGTCTCCTAGGACTCTGTAGTAAAAGTCAAGTGTGAGTGGCAGTGCGGTTGCGCAAACGAGCTCCACTTTAGCTCAGTCACAGGAAGTGCAGCAGCACCTCTGTCACTATTGTGCACCCAGAAGCTCAGTCGCCCGAGCGGACCAGATATTAGTCTAGTCGAGCGGTCTAGCATCCTGTCAGACAAATTCCTACCCAACAGACTCCAAACTTGCTCGGTTCTGGTATTTTTTGGGATCAAATGAGGTCGGGGAGCCCAGTCTGCCCCAGATCCTCGCGTGTTCATCACAGAAAATGAAGAACAGTCGAGGGAGAAGGAGCAGGGATGGTTCTTGGGGATTACGTCCTAAAACCTACATGCTATCGTGCCCTAAACACAACTATGACAATCGTAGGCCTAAAGAACATGCGTAACAATTGAAGAAATGATGGAGGTTTGAGAACTTACAGGTTAGGGCACTGATGGGGGACTTGAAGCAGTGGGACGGAGGCCCTCAGCGACGGCGATGATGTGAAAAGTGCTTGCGTAGGTGCTCTGATCTCAATAGAATACTGAGGGCGAGAGCTCTCGATCGCAGGATGGCCTTTGCAGAAGAAGATGAATAGCGAAGAAGAAGTGTGTGGGGGCAGCAACAGCTATAAGAAGGGAAAAAAGAGCGCCAAAATTCGAATGTGAAGAGATGGCATGGGTTGGCCTAATGAATGACTGATGCGTGTCTGAAATGACGGCGGCGTCAGTCCTGCAGAGACAAATTGGGGAGTAGAAGCACCGATCGAGCAAGTCAACAGACTGAACATGGGGATTAGCACGGTTAATGCCTTGCGAAGTAAGGCCGAGCAGAGGATTGACCCCGGTCGGATCATGTAATCCCAGTCACGCTAGCGCGGATGGAATAAAGAGGCAATTGAGAGGGCGATTCATAATCTGGCTGTGGGCTGTGGTAACGGTCGGGCTGAAAGACATTCGAGCATGTTTAGGCCGGGATGACCTAGGGCGGTTCAGGGTTGGTTTGCTCGGATGGGGCCCCGGACCCATTTGGCCGAGATGATTGTCTGTTAGCCCGGGCTTTATCGTTCGCTCATTTATCTCGGTGAAAAGGGTCTTCCGCAGACTGGCCTAACCTAGCAGGAGCTCAGTCATAACGAAGTGCTGATGAGCTCGGTTGAAATGGAGCTCGGCGAGGAGCACAGTTGGCCTCGTTAAGTAACACGGTCATAGGAGGCCGGAATAGTGCCGCCGGGCCACCCGCTCTCCCCAAATGCCGTTCAGTAGTTTGATTAGATGGTATTTCGCTGAATTTTCTCTGACATGAGAGAGGGTGTGATGTGAGAGCAGCTCCACGCGTCAGTATGTAAATGGATGCAGAGGTAAGCGCAGGAAGTATTTAAACATGACTGTGCCCCCATGCTAGGGATGGAAGATCAATTGGTGAGAGAAACTTTAGCACTGAGTTTGCTCCTCTCTCTCTCTCTCTATCTGAGTGTATGCTAACTTGACCGTTGGAGGGGTTTTCCGACAACACACCGCCGTTGTATTCGCAGGTGAATCGGACCAAAGCGGAGCTTGGAGACGAGGAGTATGGGCGGTATCGGATATTTGCGCCCCGTACAGTTCCTAAAATATATAAATCAAAACCTCCTTAACACATGTTTGGAAAGTGGGTTCGAGGTTAAAATAATTAATAAAGACAAAATAGGCTAAAATAGTCAAAGACAAAATGTCGTATCTAAATTATGACCATTTTACTTTTTATCTTACAACCATCAAATCAACTAATAATTAAAAAAAAAAAGGTCAACTATCGTCCAAAACATAACTTTTTAATCAGGTTAAAATAATCAAAAAAGCAAAAATCAACTAAAATAACTTATTCTAAATCGGGACCTTAGTCTACCAATTGAGTCTATTAAGTTCTTAAAATATTTAAAATAAATTATAAGTCCACAAGTTTTAAAAAATCTCTAACAGACCCTAACATAGTTAAGTTAATATTGCATTAAATTTTATTACTGCATTAAGTTATATTGCATTAAACCTAGTTCCCAATTACATGATAATGAAGTCTTATGCTCTTACTTGAATCCAGAAGCCTGGTGACAAGTTTTTGCATGCCACCCATAGGTTTAAGGTTACATTTTTGGCCTATAGGGTTATTTAATTTTATACATCAGATTAACAGACCAAAAACCCAATCACACTAGCAGAGGAGTGGATGTAAAGTGAGCCTACACTACAAAAATTTTAGTTTTTTTAATGTCGTCTTAAAAAACTTTTAATGACGGTAAATGACTTTTAGCGACGGCAAAAGAGGGGTCACAACAGAGGACGTTGCTAAAACGTTTTAGCGATAGCATGATGCCGTCGCCTTTTTTTTTTTGTGACGGCACATGTTACCTTTTGTGAAGACATTTTACTATTGCCTATAATATGTAAAAAATTGAGACTTTTTGCGACGGCAATGTTGTACCATCGCTAAAAGTTTTATTCGAGATGGAAAAAAAATGCTATCGCAATTTTTTTTTTGTTGCGACGGCATGACCTCTGTCACCAATTTCTTTTGTGACAGCATTGCCTATGTCGCAAAAAAAAAAATACATTTTAGTTCTAATGTTTTTTGTGACAATGTGGTGCCGTCACCAAAAAAAAAAAAAAAAAACTGTATTAAATGAAAAAAATTGAAAAAGAAACCAATAATTGCATAATAATATAAAAATTCATGTATACAAATAACAATTTCTCCATAATAAAAATATTCTTGCATTCATAACTACACATCAGCAAAATTACCTCACTACATAATGTTTCATAATACATATATAATGTTTAAATATATAATGTTGTTCACAATTCAAAATAACATAAACAAAAAACAAAAGTTTTCCTCATCATTCTTTGTGGGTAACAAAAACAAAAGTTAGTCGTATTCTTCGGAGGCATGTATTGCACAAGAAGCAAACCCTTACTCGGGAAATATCTAAAAATAAAAAACAAAAATAATTAATGACAATATAATTATGTGTTAATATGTTAATTACAAAAAATAAAATAAAATAAACTACTATGCAATTACCAAGATAATTAAGTAAATAATTTTGCCTAGAACGAAATCCGACTCTAACTCCCAAACTGGGAACCCTATTCGAATCCCGTCTTCTTCTACAAGTCATGTGTACCAACTTTCGTGCTAATCCGACGCCTTTTTGTGATTTTGGGACATTAACACCACGAATTCTAAGTTTGTTAAGAAACTAGTTTGCCTAGACTGAAATTCAGCTCTCTAACTTCCAAACCAAGAACCCGATTTGAGTCCCGTCTTCACAAACAAGTCTCTCATGCCTAGGTGGTCATGCATGCCAAGTTTTGGTCGTGCGTGCCAAGTTTTGTGCTAATCCGATGCCATTTGGTGATTTTGGGGCATCAACAGCTCGAATTCTAAGTTTCTTAAGGAACTAGATTGCCTAGACCGAAATCTAGCTCTAAGTCCCAAACAGGGAACCCGATTCGAGTCTCGGGTTCTCCCACAAGTCTCTTATGCCTACGCGGTCGTGTGTGCCAAGTTTCATACTAATCCGGCGTAGTTTGGTGATTTTGGGGCGTCAACACCTCAAATTCTAAGTTTCTTACCTAGA
This sequence comes from Camellia sinensis, assembly GCF_004153795.1. Taxonomy (NCBI): domain Eukaryota; kingdom Viridiplantae; phylum Streptophyta; class Magnoliopsida; order Ericales; family Theaceae; genus Camellia; species Camellia sinensis. The sequence goes on from NW_021027754.1 coordinate 156,903, forward strand.
CCAAAATCCAGCTCTAACTCTCAAACTAGGAACTCGATTCGAGTCCTGTCTTCTCCCATAAGTCTCTCGTGCCTAGACGGTCATGTATGCCAAGTTTCGTGCTAATCCAGCGCCGTTTGGTGATTTGGGGCGTCAACACCTCGGATTCAAAGTTTTTTAAGGAACTAGTTTGCCTAGACTGAAATCTGGCTCTCAGTCCCAAATCAAGAACCCGATTCGAGTCCCATCTTCTCCCACAAGTCTCTCGTACCAAGGCGGTCGTGTGTGTCAAGTTCCATGCTAATCTTGTGCCATTTGGTGATTTTGGGGTGTCAACAGCTCGAATTCTAAGTTTCTTAAGGAACTAAATTGCCTAGACTGAAATCTAGCTCTATGTCCCAAATAGGGAACCCGATTCGAGTCCCATTTTCTCTCACAAGTCTCTTATGACTAGGCGGTCGTGTGTGCCAAGTTTCATACTAATTTGGCGTAGTTTGGTGATTTTGGGGCCTCAACACCTCGAATTCTAAGTTTCTTAAGGAACTAGTTTGCCTAGACTGAAATCCAGCACTAACTCCCAAACCGGGCACCCGATTTGAGTCCTGTCTTGTCCCACAAGTCTCTCTTGCTTAGGCAGTCGTGTGTGCCAAGTTTCGTGCTTATCTAGCGTTGTTTGGTGATTTTGGAGCGTTAACACCTTAAATTCTAAGTTTCTTAAAGAACTAGATTGCCTTGACCGAGATTCGGCTCTAACTCCTAAACCAGGAACCCGATTCGAATCTTGTCCTCTCCCACAAGTCTCTCATGCCAAGGCGGTCGTGTGTGCCAAGTTTTGTGCTAATCCGGCGCCGTTTGGTGATTTTGGGATGTCAACACATCGAATTCTAAGTTTCTTAAGGAATTAGATTGCCTTGACTGAAATCTAGCGCTAACTCCCAAACCGGGAACCCGATTCGAGTCTCGTTTTCTCTCATAAGTCTCTTATGCCAAGGTGGTCATGTATACCAAGTTTCATGCTAATCCAACGTCATTTGGTGATTTTGAGGCGTCAACCCCTCGAATTCTATGTTTTTTAAGGAACTAGTTTGCCTAGACCGAAATCGGACTCTAATTTCCAAACCAGGAACCCGATTCGAGTCCTGCCTTCTCCCACAAATCTCTCGTGCCTAGGCGGTTGTGTGTTCTAGGGACCAGGCTGCAATATTGTGCCAGTCCGGGTGGGAAACTTAACAATGGAAAATCCTTTGTCTTTCTTTCTAATTATGTAATTAGCCTCTATCCTTTTGGGTTATGTACAATTGATATATGGTTATTCTCATCTTAGAATGCAAAATACATTTATACCTGATCTTCTGGTGGTGGTGTATATGGAGTCTCATCTGCTGTAGATTCCCTAAATACCCGGTGGCCACTTGATGCATCAGGAACCTATGAGAGTCCATGCATAATGTGTTAATCATATTTGAATTTTATTATATATATGTATATATATATGTTGCCTGAAAATTTAACTATCAAACTATTTAATTTATATCGAACCTGTCTGTTGGGATCCACACTCGTCCCTTGTACACAAAGGCCATCATCTCAGCTCTCATCTGCTGTAAATGTGTAGAGAACTCTGCTTGCATCTCCTGCCTCAGCTTCTCTCTAAACTCATCCCTTAGCTCTGCACGAACCTACTGGGTGATCTGAACAATAGCCGACGGCTGGGGTGTTGACCATGATGGCCTAACACCATCTTTATACACCGCACTCTGAGGCACAGTTCTCCTGTAAGTGTGACAATACCCATGTCCGTTATGACCTATCAACTCTTGGAAAATGGCGTTCCTAGCCTCTAAAGTTCGACAATCCTCAAATAGCATGGAGAGTTAATGATTAAACTCATCCTGTATTGAATAAGACATACAAGTATGTCAAATTAAGATGGTTGGCACACAAAAAATAAAAAATAAAATTTAAATACAATGTTAGGTGTTTGGAAACTACCAAGGTCTAGATAACCTCAGGGTAATCTGCTCTATGTGTCATAAGCAAAACATTCATCTTATCAGTAGAATCCCCCTTGTTGGTCATCTAGATTTTTTTTGAAATATGAAAATTAGAATCCAAATAATTTGAAAATATATAATGCTTATTTATATACAAAATAAAAATAATAAAATATAAACCTCATGCCGGATCTGAGTGAAAGTAGTACGCCCTGTGGTATGAGGTATGCCGTGAGCTTGCCGATTTTTAGGGTTCCTAGTTGCAATTTTCTGTAACAGGTTCAACAAATGTAAGTATATAAATATGATTTGTATGTTTACATATCATATTTATAACTTATTTGTACACCTCAGCATTAGAAGTACGCCAATACTTCACAAGTTCTTCCCACTGGCTTGGCATAATGTGCAAAGGAACATCATCCTTTAGATTAGGATCAGAACTTCTAGGCTTGAAATACTTGGTCTTAATCTTATTCTTGTGATCCTTCCATATGCTATTACAGGTTTTCATGCAGATTGGCTTATACTCCACTGGACATACATTTAAATTGTCCTACAAAACACAATTTAAAAGTTTAAATAATAATAACACAATTTTAGAATTTGAATTTTTGGACAAAAATATACTTTTACCTTTACATCCTTCTAGATAGCATCAAGAATATCGTCAGACATAGTGGTCCAATCAAGAAAAGTAAGAGGAACACTGTTACCATTGCACACAATACTGCCAAGTTGAGTAATTAACTTAGACACATTATCCCTTATTGGGCAGTAATTTTCGTCAAATTATATGTCCAACTTTGTGCCAGTACCTCACTCCTTAATGCCCTCGGCACATCTGCTACCACGCATAGTCAAGATTGATGAAGAACTAATATGACCTGCGATAAGAATAAACAATATACAATGATAATAAACAAATGCAAATTTAAATAATGTCAATATAAATTGAATTCTTATACCTAAGGTGGGTTGTGAAGAAGTCGAAGGGTCTGGAAGATACAATGAGAATAAACAAGTTATATATAATGAGAATAAATAAATGTATATTTAAATAATTTTCATACAAATCAAAGCAAATTTGTATACCTATGGTTGGCTGTGAAGATAATGACTCTAGTCGAGATGATAGCTGCTGTGGTGCCACTGATGGTGGTCGATGTGGTGGCATTAATGGCCCCTCTGATGGTGGTCGCTGTGATGCCTCTTCTAATGGTTGTGCCACTAATGGTGGTTGCCGCGGTGGCTAGTTAGATGGTGGTGGCACTAATGGCCCCTTTGATGGTGGTGCCACTGATGTCCTCTTATGTACCACATCGGACATCATGCGTAGGGGACGATCAAGCTTCCTTTTCCTTGCAATAATAATTTGTAAGCAATATGACATTAATTGACATTAGAAACATAGAGAATGGTTTTAAATCAACTATATATAATATGACATTAATTGAACTAATACAATTACAGAGACGAAGTAAATTAAGAAACTGATGATTAACTATAACCTTGGCCTTGATTCAATTGCTGATGTTTATTAAATATCAGCCTATTTCAACATCAAATGTTTCTCCTTCTATACCTTTCCTCACCCAACCAACTTCTTCATCACGGAGCATTATGTTTTCTTCCAATTGTTGGCTCATATGTGGCTCAATTTCTGGATTAGTCGAATTCATATCAAATAAACCTCTTTGAGACATCTTCATCACCACTTGCCAGCCTAGTTCTAATGGGTCTGCAACATACTAAACTTGCTCTGCTTGGGATGCCAAGATGAAATGTTCATTGGTAATTCGATCATCTCAGTACAACAAATGATTGAAGTTGACCAACGTGAAATTGAAGACATCTTCTTTCGTCCTGTGAATGTTGTCAATCCAATCACACTTAAACAACACATGCTTCTTCTCATTGGAATATCAAATCTCAACAATATCTGTCAATTGTCCATAATAGTACATAGACCCCACACGAGGATTCTTGTCTTTCTGACTAGCACAACTTATGGTATCTACCTTCAAAGCTACACCACAATTTTGTGTGGCTCGATGGTCATCCATGGCCTTTACGCGACACCGAAACCCATTCATTATATATCCGTTGAACCTCCTTGCCAGGTTATGAGGACCATTTGCCAATACAATAATCTCTTCAGAAAATGTGACATCACTAGTCCTTTGCAAAGTTTGGACCTATTTAAAACAAAAGTGTAAAATTTAAAATGTAGTTCGACGTAGGTTACTCGAATCTGTAGATTTAAATACATACATGTTCCTTGACCCAAATGTGAAAAGTTTCAAAATGTTCACGCTGAAGCTGATGATCGTCAACACGAGGCATTTTGACCTTAAGTACTTCAAGGTGTTTGAAAATTTATCAATAAGAAAATTTTGGTTCAAAATTCTATAAAACATAACAAAATATTAAGCGAGTGACATAACCTACTTTATGAATGGTTGAACCGTTCTTGTATTGAATAAGACATACCGATGAGCTTGTACCCAAGAAGTATTATCAAGATAAAAGCTTGTGTTTTCACTAACAGCATGACCCAGATTATCATCACCACTGTAGTTCCTCAAGGGTCAACTAGATTTGGTTTCCATATCATTGAGATATTGTGCACAAAAATTCATGCATTCTTCCATAAGATATCCTTTAGCAATTGAACTTTCTAGATGAGCTCTATTACACACATGTTGCTTCAAAGTAAGAAGATACCTCTCAATTGGATACATCCATCGGAACTAAATCACTTCAGCCAATAATGCTTCGTCAGCTAGATGTACAGGCAAGTGCTCCATTATATAAAAAAAGGTCGGAGGAAATATTTTCTCTAGATGACAAAGTGTTACCGCGATGCTATCTTGAATATATTGCAAATCCGTCGCATGATTCACTTTGGAACACAATTATCTAAAGAAATTGCTCAATTCAATCAAGGGTTCAATTACATTCTTTGGTAACGATCTTTGAACAACTAATGGAATAAGTTGTTGCATCAGAATATGACTATCGTGGCTCTTAAGTCCCCCAATACTTCTATCTTGTGAGCACACATGACGTAATATATTGGATGAATACCCATCGGGAACTCTAACTTTCTTCAACACTTTCAAGAACAAATCTTTCTCATCCTTGGTCATCTTGAACTGTGCTGGTGGTAAATAAGCTTTATTCGACTCTTTTAACTGCAAATGTAGGGGCTTTCTAATATTCATTTCTTGTAAATCACACCAAGCATTAACACCATTCTTCGATTTTCCTGCAACCCCTAATATTGTCCACAACACATTGTCACAAACATTCTTCTCTATATGCATCACATCGAGATTGTGTCTTATTAGATTGTGCTCCTGTAGACACCCCATTTTTGACCGTCCTCAAGACTTGGACGTCACCGTTTGAACACTCGGTGATTACTCGTGTTTGTGTTCGTTTGGAGTTCCTGGAGGTCTCGGCTCGCGCGCCTTGCCTCAGGATCTCCGAACTTGACTGTTTAGTGTCTGGTTTTACACCAAACACTTGTGTTTTGCCTTGGAGAGGCAGGGTAGGGCTTGTAGACCATCCCCACCCACCACCGGCAGTGGCTAGAGGCCACCGGCTGGTTTTTGCTTCCATCGGCACTTTTTATTGCCGGCCGGCACTTTTTGTTGCCGGTCAGCACTATTTAGTGCCGGTCGGCACTACTTTTGGCCAAGATGGCATTTTTGGCCGGCCCACTACTGTGCATCTGCTTTTGCAGATATTTTAAGACAGCTGTCTTGCTTTTTGCTGCCCTCCATACACGTGTATGGAGGGATCTCCCTCTTATGAAGCTTGTCTTGTAAGCTTTACAAGACAATAAGTTCCATAAAGGGAGGGGCTGGTCTCTTGGCTTGAAAGGTTAGACACTTGAGATATTTTGAGAGCTTAGACAGCCATTGTTAGGGTTTGAGTTCTAGGGTTAGGGTTAGATACACATCCTACCTCTCTTTCCCTCCCTTTTGTGCTCTAGGTGTTTTGTGTCTTACTATTGCACATAAACACCTAGTGTTTCACCTTTGTCTAGCTACTGAGGTTCTAAAGGACTGATTTTGAAGTTTTAGTGTTAGATTCAAGCCAAGGGAGGCCATTGGAGCACCATTGTTGAAGGGGTCATCAAGGGTAAGAAACTAACACCTTTATTCCCCATTTTTGCATTGATTTTCTACCTATCTTAGAGCTATTTTCGTGCTTATTGTATAACACAAAATTTTTTTGTTTTTAGGCCCTCTTGATTGTTTATTAAGAGTGTTTTGTGGTTTGAGGGTGTTTGACCCCTCTTAGGCCTTGAAAGGCCTCATTTTGTGCTATTTTGTGCTAGTTTTGGGACTTTGGTGTTTGGGCCTCTTCACCACTAAAATCTTGAGGGATTTCAGTGGTGGAGATGGTGCCTTGAAGTCTCTAAAAGGAGAGGGCCACCCCCTCTCCTTGTTGTCCTTGAAAAGGGCATGTTTTGGCCTCTAAAGGGAGCCTGTGTTTGAGTGTGTGTTGAGCATGTATAGACTGTTTTTCATGCTTATATTTCCATAATATAACATGATTTTAAATTGGTTTTGGTACTCCATGCATGCTTAGCATAGTTGCCACGTAATGCCTTGTGATCCCTTAACATGTCTTAGGTTGTGTGCCTTTGTTTCTAGCATGTTTTAGGCTTACATTTGTGAAGATTTCGTGCTTATCTTGACATGTTTTAGGTCTGTCCATAAGTGTTTGGGTTGATCTTGGCATGCTTAGTATAGTTCCTTTGCATTCCGGCTTGTTGGCCTTAAGTATGTGCATGTATAGCATGACATCTTTGCATTGATTTGGTGATTTGGGGTCACCCTATATGTTATTTCAGTCCCATTTTCATGCCTATGTGTTTGCCTTGAAGGCATCTTTAATGCCTCATAAGCTTGCGTAGCAATGCTCCTTGTTTTGGCACTTGTGCATGCCTCTAAATTTGAGCCACTTAGATGCCATCTAAGTAGTCCTTTAGCTTTGTTTTAACATGCTAAAAACCTGTTTTTCAGTTGTTTAATGCATGCCATGATTGTTGTGATAAATGTGCTTCAAAGCTTTATGACTTGCCTCAAGTATTTAGACCATGCTTGCATGCATTTGCTTGTTTTGTTTAATGTGATTGGGCATCATTTTATAGCATGATTTTAGAGCTCATGTTGCATGCTAATCGTCCATGAAATCTCTTGTCAAGTGTGCTTGAATGTTGCTTGCTTAATGCTTGAGGTTTGGACCATAACATGTGTATGTGTGCATGTGTGTTTAGCCTCCATTTTTAGACATTTTGGCTACTGTTTTGGGCCTTATTAGAGCTGCCCAAGTCTTGTATAAGTCCATCTTTACATCCATTTGCATGGTCCCATGTTTGCTTGTATGCTTGCATAAGCTTGCCTGTTGCCCTCTGTTGCTGTCAATTGCAGGTTCTGCAGGCATTCCTTGCCGACCGGCAGTATATATGCGACGGCAGTAAACGAGCAGCCGATGGATTCATCTTGTGCCGGTGACTACACCACATGCCGGTGGCAATCTTCAGCCGTGGCACTCCTCAATGTCCAGAAGCAGTCCTGAGGTTTGGCAACCTCCAGAGGAGTGAAGAAGGAAACAGAGGCAGCTCGCGCCTGGCGGCGCATTTCCGAGGCGATTTACTGTTTTCTTAGTTTAATTAAATTTGCTTAGTTGATTAGGCAATTTGTAATATCACATTAGCTTGCGTAGTTAATTATTTGTAATATTTATTTGGTCCTCGAGCGAGGGCAAATTGTAATAAGTGTGTGTGGGTGGTGTGTATGTCTTCCAATCCCATTTCTTTCTTCCATTATTACCTTTATGATGGTGATTAGGGCATTTTAAAATTAGCATACCTTATGCTATGCAGCGTGCATCCATACATTTGTATTACATACATTAGGCTCGTACATCACGCTAACTGATCTGTACTTCAATTCACAATTGAATATTGTAGTTGATCACATTTCACATGCCATGTTTAGGGTTAGCCGAGCTCCGTAGATTGCATTTTTGCATGTGATGCATTAGCCATTTTTAACATGACTAGGACATGCATGTTTGCTGACTGAGTTTACTGTTTTGGCACGGAGTACGATGTAAGTATTTATGCTTTAGCATCCGCATGTGTGTGAGTGTTGCCACGACAGTATGCTTATCATGCTGGCTAAGTGCTTATGTGAGATAACTGTTTGAATGCCTGGGGTGGGGTTGATTGTTTGAGTTGGAAACTCGTTGAAATCCGTATTTTAGCTTACTTGCGTCAGTTAGCAAATTCCAAAGCACTTTCAAATCGAACGGATATGCAATGCTTATTATCCAAATTAGGCAATCTGTCTATAATTGTTTGCTGTGGCACATAAATGTAGTAATTCGGCTAATAAATGGAATAGAACACGTAATGTTTTCAAATCGGATATCATGGTTAGTAGGGCCGGTCTTCGGAACGGCGAAAGGGGGTGCTATAGCTGACCTTCCCCGATCGTAACCAAGCTCCGAGCCGAGACAACTCCGGTGATGACGACATGTGGCCTTCGCCCAATCACGACATATGAAAAAATAAAACTCTACACGGCACCGAGTCAGGGTATTCTTAAATACCGAAGTCAGGTTTCTTAAATTTCCCCTAAAAAAATATTTAGGTGGCGACTCGTATCTGCAAAGCAGTCCATGTTTGGCACTACTTTTCAAAAAATCTGTTTCTCAAAAAACGATTTGCCGAATTTGGACTCTTTGGTTCAAGATTAAGAACGTGACAATTGAGAGTCCGAACTGTAGTGACCCCACAAATGAACAGAACGGACTCACCCTCCGGAGGCTTCGGGGACCGCTACACTCCCAATATGCAAGTTCATAAAAGATACTCTTTTTCTTCGAGCTATGGGTGCGATGTCCCAGCTTTCTCATCTCTACTTGTCTCCTATGCCTCTCCTTAAGGTCATCCCTCTTGTATTGGGTTAAGATACCTTAGATTTTAATTGTAGTAGCATCTTATCTAGACAACAATTTTGGTTTGAGTTTGAATTCCCGACTACCATCAAATGATACTTTATCCTTTCGAAATTTATGGCCACTAGGAAAAAATTTGTGATAACCCAAGTATGATTGTTTTCTACTATGCTTCAACCAGTAGGATGTAGTTCCTTATTGCAACAAGGACATGCTAACTCGCCTTTAGTGCTCCATCTTGACAAGTTTGCATATGCAGGAAAATCACTAATTGTCCACAGTAAGAGCTGCATGCATTTGAAACATTTGATTGTTGATGCATCAAAATATGGAGACACTGTCATTCCATAGTTTTTTCAACTCCTCAATCAACGGTTGCATATACACATCAACTTGTCACCAGGTCCTTTTGTGCCATCAATAAGCACAGATAAGATTAGAAATGGTTGCATTATGCACATCCATGGTGGCAAGTTTTTGGAATGAGCACAACAGGCCAAGTGCTATAACTATGTTCATCGTCCTATAATAGGTTAAAACGATCAGATTCTAAGCCAAGTGTTGACGTACACCGAACGCAGCTCCATGAGCAAAATGGTGCGAAATCTGTTTTGTTCTTTAGGCTACTACAGTTCGGACTCAATGTCACGGTTCTGATCTAATCTCGCAACGTGCAATGCAAGCTGATAAATCACCAAAGAGTCCAAATCTGACAAATCGTTCGGGAAAACTAATTTTTATAAAGAAGTGCCAAACATGGACACTTTGCCAGATACAAGAGTCACCAACCTAAATATTTTATTTTGGGGGAATTTAGGAAACCCTGACTCGTGCCTAAGGCACGTGTCCGTCATCGCCAAAGTTGCCTCGGCCAAGAACTTGGGTACGAGAGGGGAAGTCATGCAATGAGCACCCCAGCTCGTCCGATCAAAGGATTGGCCTTACTAAGCATGATATGTTGTTTTGAAACATGTGTCTTATCGATTTATTAATCTAGCTTACTACGTGATGTGCACAGCATACAAGTATAGACAGATCGCCTAAGTTGGAACAAACATCTCATGTTTGTTTTTCGAAAAATGGTTTGAAAGTGCTACTCGCACGTAGCTGAGAACGTGGATTTGCCACCCTCAAGTGGGCTTTAAAAACATGATTTTGCCAACTCTCAAGGGCTTAAAAACGCATTTCGATGAATTGTTCCAATTCAAGCAATCCAATCTTCATCCACAGGCATTCATGCAATTAAACACTTAAGCAATTAGTCTCATGGAAAGCATGCTATCATGACAACATTCACACTTATGCAAGATGCTAAAGCATAAAAGCTTACCTAGTACTCCGAGCCAAAACAATAGCTAGTTAGTAATCAATGCATGATCCTAGCTATGTCAAGAATGCGAATGCAACACATGCAAAAATGCAACTAAAATAGGCTTGGCTATTCTAAAATGGCATATGAGAGCAACTTTGATAACCATGTATTCAAGTAGGAATTTAAAACACAATGCAGTTAGTATGATGCACCGAGCCTGGGCATGAAAACAGATGAATGAATGCAAACTATGCTAGCATAGGATGCTAATTGAAATATGCCCAAAACTAACCATTGTAAGCGGTTAAGTAAAAGGGAGAAAGACGTGGGATTGAAGACATTCACACACTCACTCACACTTATTACAAAGTTGCCCTCTCGATGGAGGTCCGAATAAATAATACAAATCAACTAATTAATTAACTACCCTAGCTAATAATTATTACAAAACCCTTAACTAATCAAACAATTAATTAAGTTACAAAACCAACTAAATAGAAAAGAAGAGAAGCTGAATGAGCTGCCACAGCTCTGTTCGAATGATGAATGATGCATGCTCGATCGCCTCGCTCGTAAATCCGTGCCATACCTCATGTTGCCTCTGTTTGCACTGTTTTGACTTTTGAAAATGGAAAAATTTCTGTGATACTACTGAAACACCTCACGGACACTCTGAGAGGCCATCGGCCAAAGTGATAGGGTCATGACCACTTATGAGCTATCGCCAAACATTGTTAGCCGATCGGCACACCAGATAGCCGATCAGCCATTTTTCCTGCAGACTGCTCCTTTTCTTAAGCAAGTACAAACAGAGGCATGGCAATACATTTGCAAGAAAAATGTGTGCAACTATACCCCTTATCATCTTTGAGACTCAAGAATGTAGTGTCAACTCTCAGAGCCATCAATCGCGATTTCGATGCATGATGGCCAAAGAGGCCGAGTCGCACAATTCAATGTGAATGAAATGCATAAAAACACATAATGCCTTAACCTATATCATGTTTGATCAAGAGGGTCGGCGACCGAGGATTGAAGTACATTTCATCACTTCAAGTATGAAACGTTCCTCATTCCTCGCGTTTGCTTAACACCCAAAACCAAACACAATGCAACGCATGCAACATGGAGATGCCTATACAATGCAACATAAGCATGCCAAATGCAAGCAAACAAGCATGAAAATCCCATGCAACCTAAACATGCAAACATGCAATCTAACTCAAAGCATGCACACATGATGCAATGCAACAGTATGCAACAACATGCAAGAGATGGACAAGCAAGCCAACAACATGCAAACTTAGCAAGCATGCAACAACATGTAATGTGACAAGCATGCAACAACATGCAAAAATAGACTTAAACTAAAATGGGCAGACCTCAATCATGCCTAAATCAGTGGCCAAAATGATGAAACAATGGCATTGAAATGCACATACAAACATGTCACACACTTTGGTTCGCAAACAAGTATGAAGACAACTACTCTCAAGCATGGAGCAATGAATGAAAACCCATGGATGTATGACAATATTATAGGCCCTGAAATCATGCATGGAATGATGCCAAAACACTTACATAACACAAGGATAGAATGCAAGAAAGCTCAAAGTTTGAAACTAACAAAGGGACTTAAACCATGGCCATGCAAGCAAGCCCCAAGAGGCCAAGGGCAACCAAAACAGTCCCAAGGCAGGTCAATACAAGACCAAAGCGTGAAGCATGCAAGGCTAACAAAGGGGTGTTACACTACACCTATTAAAACCAAACATGGCATGACTTAAACCAATAAAAATCAGAGTATGGCATGTCAAAATAAGCCCAAAAACCCACTGAGATGGCATCCTAAAGACCTAAGCATAAAGGCATGCACAATGACCCACTCTTAAGGCATAAAACACCAACTCTCCTAAGCATTAAAAGAGTGACAAGCACAAGTGTATGACCATAGAAATATGCACTGAAATATCATTTCAAATGATGCCAAATCATGAGAATAGTCTAAGTAATGAATCTAGTAGACTGAATACACAAAGCTAACAAGCTAGATTGAACCATGCTATACAAAACATGTGCATGCATGACCAAGACAACACAAATCAGAGCTCAAGCAGGGTAAAACGTGAGGGAAAGCTTCTTTGAGTTCAGCCAAAACATGCAAGAATGATGGTCTAAACACATGATACATGTAAGGCAATAGAGAGGATTGCAAGACAAGTGCATGGTGCATGCAAGAGGCTATTAAACCAAACCTTAGACGAGAGGTATAACATGGAAAATAACACCAAATACTTGCTGAAATGGGGCCAAAACAAGCTAAGCAAACATGCTACTATTGTGAGCCATTTATACTAGCATACAAGACATAAGGAGAGGGGGGGGTGTCCCTCTCCTATTTAAAACTCCAAAACCACCTTTCCACCACTAAAAATTCCTCTGGATTTCAGTGGTAAAAGGTCATGCAAAGGCTAGAACAGAGCCAAAAGGGATGGTCAAAACAAGGCCAAACAAGGCCTAAGAGGGGGTAGACTACCCCCAACACAAAAGTGACCTTGAAAACAAACATTCACAAGCATAAAAAATCAGAACTTTTTGTAGTTTAGAGTAAGCTTAACAATATTGCAAGTAGGTCTAAAAGCTTAAGCCAAAAAGGGGATTAAAAGCTAGAATCTCACCCTTGAAGAACACCTTCAAGAACACAACTCCAGCACTTGTTTCTGACTAAAACCAGTCCAAGAACACTAAAACCAACTCCTCAGTACCTCAGCAACAAAAGATGGTGTTCTAGTAGGTGTTTGTGTACAATAGTGTGAAGGATTACACTTTTGGCACAAACAAGAAAAGGGATAGAGAGAGGTAAAATATTATAGAGAGAGATATAGAACTTGTATATCAAATTCTCAGAACCTCTGGAAAGGGAAGGGGCCTCCGTTCTTATAGAATTCAATTCTCAAGCTTGTTGAACCAGCTTGAGTCTTCATTCAAATCCCTCAATACACGTTATGGAGATGAGAATGTGCTCACTAGCTGTCACAGCTGCCAAAAAAATATCTGTAAAATAGGTGGAAGGTCTTGGCCAAGAAATATGCCTGATCGACCAAAAGGAGTGCCGATTGACTAAAAAAGAGGCGATCGGCCACCACTTATGGCCGATGGCAAGAAAACAAGGCCGATGGCACAAGGCCTTAGCCGATGGTTACAGGGATGGCCAACAAGCCATCTTTTCCCTCAGAAGCAAAAATCACAAGTCCTTGGTCCACAACCAAGCACAAAACAGACAAGTTGAGAAACCTAAGGCAAGCGCGCAGTCGAAACTTTCGAGAACCCAAACGAAACGAGCATGGATGATCAATCTAGTTGTCAAACGATGGACGTCCAAGTCTGAGAGACGG
>NW_021027754.1:170591-212005 GCF_004153795.1 Camellia sinensis
GTTGCATCCTTAGCTTGCACTGCTTAGTTGCATTGCATCTTGCATGCATGCCTTTCCTTGACATGATAGGAATTGGCCTTATTGTTTGATTGGTTTGCATTCATTGACATGAAAGTGTCATACTTGACTCCTTGGGCATCATGCATGAAATGCGTGATTGGTGGTCCGAGATCGAGGTACATGCCCCTTTGAGTCACTACATACATTAGGGACATGTTTGTGCATATATGCCTTGAATGTGCTGCATGCTTTGCCTTGCCCTCTGTTGCTGTCAATTGCATTCTGCAGGCATTCCTTGCCGACCGCTATATATGCCGACCGCAGTAAACGCAGCCGATGGATTCATCTTGTGCCGGTGACTACACCACACTCCGGTGGCAATCTATTCAGCCGTGGCACTCCTCAATGTCCAGAGAACAGTCCTGAGGTTTTGCAACCTCCAGAGGAGTGAAGGAAGGAAACAGAGGCAGCTCGCGCATGGCGGCGCATTTCCGAGGCGATTTACGTTTTCTTAGTTTAATAAATTTGCTTAGTTGATTAGGCAATTTGTATATCCAATAGCTTGCGTAGTTAATTAATTTGTAATATTTTTGTCCCTCCGAGCGAGGGCAAATCTGTAATAAGTGTGTGTGGGGGTGGTGTATGTCTTCCAATCCCATTTCTTTCTTCCATTTTATTACCTGCTTATGATGGAGATTAGGGCATTTAAAATTAGCATACCTTATGCTATGCATGCGTGCATCCATACATTTGTATTACATACATTAGGCTCGGTACATCACGCTACCTGATCTGTACTTCAATTCACAAAAATTGAAATGTTGTAGTTAAATATTTAGGTGGCGACTCTGTATCTGGCAAAGCAGTCCATGTTTGGCACTACTTTTCAAAAATCTGTTTCTCAAAAAACGATTTGCCGAATTTGGACTCTTTGGTTCAAGATTAAGAACCGTGACAATTGAGAGTCCGAACTGTAGTGACCCCACAAATGAACAGAACGGGACTCACCCTCCCGGGGCGTTCGGGGACGTCTACAGCTCCCAATATGGCAGTTCATAAAAGATACTCTTTTTCTTCGAGCTATGGGTGCGATGTCCAGCTTTCTCATTCTCTACTTGTCTCCTATGCCTCTCCTTAAGGTCATCCCTCTTGTATTGGGTTAAGATACCCTTAGATTTTAATTGTAGTAGCATCTTAGTTCTAGACAACAATTTTGGTTTGAGTTTGAATTCCCGACTACCATCAAATGATACTTTATCCTTTCGAAATTTATGGCCACTAGGAAAAAATTTGTGATAACCCAAGTATGATTGTTTTCTACTATGCTTCAACCAGTAGGATGTAGTTTCCTTATTGCAACAAGGACATGCATACTCGCCTTTAGTGCTCCATCTTGACAAGTTTGCATATGCAGGAAAATCACTAATTGTCCACAGTAGAGCTGCATGCATTTGAAACATTTGATTTGTTGATGCATCAAATATGGAGACACTGTCATTCCATAGTTTTTTCAACTCCTCAATCAACGGTTGCATATACACATCAATCTTGTCACCAGGTCCTTTTGTGCCATCAATAAGCACAGATAAGATTAGAAATGGTTGCATTATGCACATCCATGGTGGCAAGTTTTGTGGAATGAGCACAACAGGCCAAGTGCTATGAACTATGTTCATCGTCCTAAATAGGTTAAAACGATCAGATGCTAAGCCAAGTGTTGACGTACCCGAACGTCCCAGCTCCATGAGCAAAATGGTGCGAAATCTGTTTTGTTCTTTAGGCTACTACAGTTCGGACTCAATGTCACGGTTCTGAATCTAATCTCGCAACGTGCAATGCAAGGCTGATAAATCACCAAAGAGTCCAAATCTGACAAATCGTTCGGGAAAACTAATTTTTATAAAGAAGTGCCAAACATGGACTACTTTGCCAGATACAAAGTCACCACCTAAATATTTTATTTTGGGGGAATTTAGGAAACCCTGACTCGTGCCTAAGGCCACGTGTCCGTCATCGCCAAAGTTGCCTCGGCTCAAGAACTTGGGTACGAGAGGGGAAGGTCATGCAATGAGCACCCCCGCTCGTCCGATCAAAGGATTGGCCTTTACTAAGCATGATATGTTGTTTTGAAAACATGTGTTCTTATTCCGATTTATTAATCTAGCTTACTACGTGATGTGCACAGCATACAAGTATAGACTAGATCGCCTAAGTTGGAACAAAACATCTCATGTTTGTTTTTCGAAAATGGTTTGAAAGTGCTACTCGCACGTAGGCTGAGACGTGGATTTGCCACCCTCAAGTGGGCTTAGAAAACATGATTTTGCCACTCTCAAGTGGGCTTAAAACGCATTTCGATGAATTGTTCCAATTCAAGCAATCCAATCTTCATCCACAGGCATTCATGCAATTAAACACTTAAGCAATTAGTCTCATGGAAAGCATGCTATCATGACAACATTCACACTTATGCAAGATGCTAAAGCATAAAAGCTTACCTAGTACTCCGAGCCAAAACAATAGCTAGTTAGTAATCAATGCATGATCCTAGCTATGTCAAGAATGCCGAATGCAACACATGCAAAAATGCAACTAAAATAGGCTTGGCTATTCTAAAATGGCATATGAGATGCAACTTTGATAACCATGTATTCAAGTAGGAATTTAAAACACAATGCAGTTAGTATGATGCACCGAGCCTGGTGCATGAAAGACAGATGAATGAATGCAAACATGCTAGCATAAGGATGCTAATTGAAATATGCCCTAAAACTAACCATTGTAAGCGGTTAAGTAAAAGGGAGAAAGACGTGGGATTGGAAGACATTCACACACTCACTCACACTTATTACAAAAGTTGGCCCTCTCGATGGAGGGTCCGAATAAATAATACAAATCAACTAATTAATTAACTACCCTAGCTAATTAATTATTACAAAACCCTTAACTAATCAAACAATTAATTAAGTTACAAAACCAACTAAATAAGAAAAGAGAGAAGCTGAATTGAGCTGCCACAGCTCTGTCTCGGAATGATGAATGATGCATGCTCGATCGCCTCGCTCGTAAATCCGTTGCCATACCTCATGTTGCCTCTGTTTGCACTGTTTTTGACTTTTGAAAATTGTGAAAATTTCTGTGATACTACTGAAACACCTCACGGACACTCTGAGAGGCCATCGGCCAAAGGATAAGGGTCATCGACCACTTATGAGGCTATCGGCCAAACATTGTTAGCCGATCGGCACACCAGATAGCCGATCAGCCATTTTTTCCTGCAGACTGCTCCTTTTGCTGTAGCAGAGTACAAACAGAGGCATGGCAATACATTTGCAAGAAAAATGTTGTGCAACTATACCCCTTATCATCTTTGAGACTCAAAGGAATGTAGTGTTCAACTCTCGAGCCATCAATCGCGCATTTCGATGCATGATGGCCAAAGAGGCCGAGTCGCACAATTCAATGTGAATGAAATGCATAAAAACACATAATGCCTTAACCTATATCATGTTTGATCAAGAGGGTCGGCGACCGAGGATTGAGGTACATTTCATCACTTCAAGTATGAAACGTTCCTCATTCCTCGCGTTTGGCTTAACACCCAAACCAAACACAATGCAACGCATGCAACATGGAGATGCTATACAATGCAACATAAGCATGCCAAATGCAATGCAACAAGCATGAAAAATCCCATGCAACCTAAACATGCAAACATGCAATCTAACTCAAGCATGCACACATGATGCAATGCAACAAGTATGCAACAACATGCAAGAGATGGACAAGCAAGCAACAACATGCAAACTTAGCAAGCATGCAACAACATGTAATGTGACAAGCATGCAACAACATGCAAAAATAGACTTAAACTAAAATGGGCAGACCTCAATCATGCCTAAATCAGTGGCCAAAATGATGAAACAATGGCATGAAATGCACATACAAACATGCACACACTTTGGTTCGCAAACAAGGTATGAAGACAACTACTCTCAAGCATGAGCAATGAATGAAAACCATGGATGTATGACAATATTATAGGCCCTGAAATCATGCATGGAATGATGCCAAACCACTTACATAACACAAGGATAGAATGCAAGAAAGCTCAAAGTTTGAAACTAACAAAGGGACTTAAACCATGGCCATGCAAGGCAAGCCCCAAAGGGCC
The DNA here is from genome assembly GCF_004153795.1 of Camellia sinensis. NCBI lineage: Eukaryota > Viridiplantae > Streptophyta > Magnoliopsida > Ericales > Theaceae > Camellia > Camellia sinensis. Next base: position 174,766 of record NW_021027754.1, read on the forward strand.
AAGGGCAACCAAAACAGTCCCAAGGCAGGTCAATACAAGACCAAAAGCGTGAAGCATGCAAGGCTAACAAAGGGTGTTACACTACACCTATTAAAACCAAACATGGCATGACTTAACCAATAAAAATCAGAGTTATGGCATGTCAAAATAAGCCCAAAAACCCACTGAGATGGCATCCTAAAGACCTAAGCATAAAGGCATGCACAATGACCCACTCTTAAGGCATAAAACACCAACTCTCCTAAGCATTAAAAGAGTGACAAGCACAAGTGTATGACCATGAAATATGCACTGAAATATCATTTCAAATGATGCCAAATCATGAGAATAGTCTAAGTAATGAATGCTAGTGGACTTGATACACAAAGCTAACAAGCTAGATTGAACCATGGCTATACAAAACAGTGCATGCATGACCAAGACAACACAAATCAGAGCTCAAGCAGGGTAAAACGTGAGGGAAAGCTTCTTTGAGTTCAGCCAAAACATGCAAGAATGATGGTCTAAACACATGATACATGTTAAGGCAATAGAGAGGATTGCAAGACAAGTGCATGGTGCATGCAAGAGGCTATTAAACCAACCTTAGACAGAGGTATAACATGGAAAAATAACACCAAATACTTGCTGAAATGGGGCCAAAACAAGCTAAGCAAACATGCTACTATTGTGAGCCATTTATACTAGCATACAAGACATAAGGAGAGGGGGGGGTGTCCCTCTCCTATTTAAAACTCCAAAACCACCTTTCCACCACTAAAAATCCTCTGGATTTCAGTGGTAGAAAGGTCATGCAAAGGCTAGAACAAGAGCCAAAAGGGATGGCTCAAAACAAGGCCAAACAAGGCCTAAGAGGGGGTAGACTACCCCCAACACAAAAGTGACCTTAAACAAACATCACAAGCATAAAAAATCAGAACTTTTTGTAGTTTAGAGTTAAGCTTAAAACAATATGCAAGTAGGTCTAAAAGCTTAAGCCAAAATAGGGGATTAAAAGCTAGAATCTCACCCTTGAAGAACACCTTCAAGAACACAACTCCAGCACTTGTTTCTGACTAAAACCAGTCCAAGAACACTAAAACCAACTCCTCAGTACCTCAGCAACAAAAGGATGGTGTTCTAGTAGGTGTTTGTGTACAATAGTGTGAAGGATTTACACTTTTGGGCACAAACAAGAGAAAAGGGAGAGAGAGAGGTAAAATATATAGAGAGAGATATAGAACTTGTATATCAAATTCTCAGAACCTCTGGAAAGGGAGAGGGGCCTCCGTTCTTATAGAATTTCAATTCTCAAGCTTGTTGAACAAGCTTGAGTCTTCATTCAAATCCCTCAATACACGTGTATGGAGGATGAGAATTGTGCTCACTAGCTGTCACAGCTGGCACAAAAAATATCTGTAAAAGTAGGTGGAAAGGTCTTGGCCAAGAAATATGCCTGATCGACCAAAAGGAGTGCCGATTGACTAAAAAGAGGGCCGATCGGCCACCACTTATGGCCGATGGCAAGAAAACAAGGCCGATGGCACAAGGCCTTAGCCGATGGGTTACAGGGATGGCCAACAAGCCATCCTTTTCCCTCAGAAGCAAAAATCACAAGTCCTTGGTCCACAACCAAGCACAAAACAGACAAGTTGAGAAATCCTAAGGCAAGGCGCGCAGTCGAAACTTTCGAGAACTCCAAACGAACACGAGCATGGATGATCATCGAGTGTTCAAACGATGACGTCCAAGTCTTGAGGACGGTCAAAAATGGGTGTAAACGTGCCCGAACGTCCCGGCTCCGCACGCGAGAGGGCGCGAAAAGCTGTTTTTTTCATTCGCTACTATAGTTCAGACTCAATGTCACGGTTCTGAATCTAATCTCGCAAAGTGCAATGCAAGATCGATAAATCACCAAAGAGTCCAAATCCGACAAATCGTTTCGGAAAACTGATTTTTATAAAGAAGTGCCAAACATGGACTGCTTTTCCAGATACAGAGTCGCCACCTAAATATTTTATTTTGGGGGAATTTAGGAAACCCTGACTCGTGCCTAAGGCCACGTGTCCGTCATCACCAAAGTTGCCTCGGCTCGGGAACTTGGGTACGAGAGGGGAAGGTCATGCAATGAGCACCCCTGCTCGCTCGATCAAAAAGATCGGTCTGTACTAACATGATATCTTGTTTTTGAAAACACATGCGTTCTTATTCCGGTTATTAATCTAGCTTACTACGTGATGCGCACAGCACACGAGTATAGACTAGATCGCCTAAGTTGGAACAAAACATCTCATGTTTGTTTTTCGAAAATGGTTTGAAAGTGCTACTCACAAGTAGGCTAAGACGTGGATTTGCCACCCTCGAGTGGGCTTAGAAAACATGATTTTGCCACCCTTAAGTGTGCTTAAAACTCGCATTTCAATGAATTGTTCCAATTTAAGTAATCCAACCCTCACCCATAGGCATTCAGGCAGTTATATCAGTTAAGCAAATAGCCTCATGGCAAGCATGCTGTCATGTTAACACTCACACACATGCAAGATGCTAAAGCATAAACACTTACAGTGTACTCCGAGCCAAAACAACAACTAGTTAGAAATCATGCATGATCTTAGTTATGTTAAGATGCCTAACGCAACACATGAAAAAATGCAACTAAAATAGGCTCGGCTATCCTCAAATGGCATATGAGATGCAATTTGATAATCATGTATTCAAGTAGGAATTGAAATACAATGCAGTTAGTATGATGCGCTGAGCCTGGTGCATGCAATACAGATGAATAGATGCAAACATGCAAGCATAAGGATGCTAATCAAAACATGACCTAGAACTAACCATCGTAAGCGGTTAAGTAAAAGGGAGAAAGACGTGGGGTTGGAAGACATTCACACACTCACGCACACTTATTACAAAATTCGCCCTCTCGACGGAGGGTCTGAATAAATACTACAAACCAACTAATTAATCAGCTACCCTAGCTAATTAATTATTACAAAACTCTTAACTAATTAAGAAAATTAATTAAGTTACAAAACAGTTAACGCGGCCTCAAGAGGAGGGACAAATGCATGCTCGATCGGCTTCGCTCGGAAATCCGTTGCCATGCCCTAGGTTGCCTCTGTTTGCACACTTACGCTCCTCTGAAAACTATGAAAATTCATGTGATGCTTCTGAACCACCTCATGGACATCCTGAGAAGCCATCGGCCAAAGGGTATGGCCATCGGCCAAGGGAAATGGGTTATCGGCCAAGGGAAATGGGTTATCGACCACTTATGAGTCCATCGGCCAAAAAAGTTAGTCTATCGGCACTCCAGATAGCCGATCGGCCATCTCTTCCTGTAGACTGCTCTTTTTGCTGTAGTAGAGGACAAACAAGGGCATGGCAATACATTTGCAAGAAAATGTTGTGCAACTACAACCCTTATCATGTTTGGGACTCAAAGGAGCGCAGCGTTCGACTCTCGAGCCATCAATCACGCATTTCAATGCATGATGGCCAAAGAGGCCGAATTGCACGTATCAATATGGAATGAATGCACAAAAACACACAAATGCCTCACACTCTATCATGTTGAATCAAGAGTGTTGGCGACTGAGGATTGAGGTACGTTTCGTCACTTTAAGTACGAAGCGTCCTTCGGTCCTCGTGTTTGGTTTGACACGCCAAACCAAACACAATGCAATGCATGCAACATGGAAAAGCTATGCAATGCAACATAAGCATGCCAAATGCAATATGACTCAAACATGCACACAAGGCTAAGGTAACAAGAATGCCAAATGCAATGCAACCTAAACATACAAACATGCATGTCATGCAAAGATGGACAAGCATGCAACAACATGCAAACTAACAAGCATGCAACAACATGCGACATGTCAAGCATGCGACAACATGCAAAGATGGACTTAAACCAAAATGGGCAGACCTTAGCCATGCCTAAATCAGTGGCCAAATATGATGAATTGATGACATGAAATGCAAGACAAACATGTATGCTAATTGGCCCAAGAATTAAAGCATAAAGAGGACAAATCTCAAGAGCACTTAAAGAGTGAAAAGCATACAAGTGTGACAACATTACATGCTCTGAAATGATGCTAGGAATGATGCCAAATCACACAAACAAGTCAAGCATAACATGCAAGAAAGCTCAAGGCTTAAGGCTAGCCAAGGAGCTTGTACTAAGGCCACATGAATCAAGCCCCAAAGAGTCAAGGACAACCAAAATAGTCCAAGATCATGCCAAAAGGAGTTTAAAACATGCAAGGGCCAAAGCTAAAACATGCCAACATGAAGGGCATAAGGCATGATGCAAGTAAGGCCAACAAAGGGGATTACACTACACTTATTAAAACCGAACATGGCATGACTTAACCAATAAAAATCAGAGTTATGACATGTCAAAATAAGCCCAAAAACCCACTGAGATGGCATCCTAAAGGCCTAAGCATAGAGGCATGCACAATGACCCATGTTTAAGGCATAAAACCCCAACTCTTCAAAACATCAAAAGGATGAAAGATGCAAGTGTATGACCACACCACATGGACTAAAATCACATATGAAACGATGCCAAATAATGAAAATGGTCTAAGCAATGCATGCTAATGACTTGGACACTCAAAGCCAACAAGCTAGATTGAACCAAGGCTATACAAAACAATGCATGCATGACCAAGACAATACAAATCAGAGCTAGAACATGGTAAAACATGACTAAAAACTTCGTTGAGCTGAGCCAAAACAAGCAAGAATGATGACCCAAATGCAAGGTGCATGCTAAGGCAATAGAGAGGATTACACTACAAGTACATGATGCATGTAAGAGGCTATCAAACCAACTTAAAACAGAGGTATAGCATGCTAAAATAACACCAAATACCTGTTGAAATGGGGCCAAAACATGCTACTATTATGAGTCATTTATACTAGCAAATGAGACACTAGGAGAGGGGGGTGTCCCTCTCCTATTCAAGATTCCAAAACCACCTCTCCACCATTGAAAATCCTCTGGATTTCAATGGTGAGAAGGTCAAAACAAGATGGTTTCAAAGCTCAAAAGGGAATGCACAAAACAAGGCCAAACAAGGCCTAAGAGGGGTAGACTACCCCCAACTCAAAAGTGACCTCAAACAAACATCACAAGCACACAAAATCATAACTTTTTGTAGTTTAGAGTTAAGCTTAAAACAATATGCAAGTAGGTCTAAAAGCTTAAGCCAAAATGAGGGATTAAAAGGTAGTTAACTCACCCTTGAAGAACACCTTCAAGAACGCAACTCCAGCAGCCTCTCTGAGCTTAAACCACTCCAATAACTCCAAAGCCAACTCCTAAGGACCTCAGCAACCAAAGGATGGTGTTCTAGTAGGTGTTTGTGTGCAATAGTGTGAAGATATTACACTTTTGGGCACAAACAAGAGCAAAAGGAGAGAGAGAGGCAAAATATATAGATAGAGAGACATAAAACTTGAATATGCAATTTTCAGAACCTCTAGAAAGGGAGGGGAGGCTCCCTTCTTATAGAATTTCAATTCTCAAGCTTGTTCAACAAGCTTGAGTCTTGAATGCAATCCCTCCATACACGTGTATGGAGGATGAGAATTGTACCCACCAGCTGTCACAGCTGGCAACAAATATCTGCAAAAAGTAGATGGAAAGGTTTCGGTTCAAAAATATGGCCCATCGACCAAAAAGAGTGCCGATCGGCCACCACTTTTGGCCGATGGCAAGAAAACAAGGCCGATGGCACCATGCCTTGGCCGATGGGTTGTAGGGATGGCCAACAAGCCACCCTCTTCCCTCAGAAGCAAAAACACAAGTCCTTGGTCCACAACCAAGCACAAAACAGACAAGTTGAGAGATCCTAAGGCAAGGTGCGCAGTCGAGACCTTCGGAAACTCAAAAGGAACACGAGCATGGATGATCATCGAGTGTTCAAACGATGACGTCCAAGTCTTGAGGACGGTCAAAAATGGGGTGTCTACAATGGGGTGTCTACATTCGCCCCTCTTTGACAAAACTCGAAAGTCATAAGATGACGGGAGTGAATGTCAAAGCCCAGAGACGACCCATTTTTGACAAGGCCGAAGACTTAGGCAAGCATACAAGATAACAAAGAGATGCGCCCGTAGGCAGGGACTAGATGCAAATGACATGCACGATGCCGAACATAACTTATGATCATGCAAAGAGAGCTGTAATGAAGCATAACATGCAACAGTTTAAGCAAGTGAACAAGAAAGAGTAGTCCTACACATTCCAACAGAAAGGATGTAAGAAAATTATGCAGTTCTCACTGCGTCTCACGTGAAGAAGATTAAAAGCGATCACCAAGGACACCCGGAGTCTCAAACACAACATCTCTCAGCGTATCACACGCAGGAGAGGAAAAAAGTGTGCAAGAAAGCACATTCATCCAAACGTGTGCCAAACGCGAGAGGAGAGAAATACGTCCAAACGCATGCCAAATACGAGTGGAGAAGGGTAGCAGTTAAACTGAACTGGGACTTCCCTTGAATGAACCGTACATACAATATCGTGCCTGCAAAAGAAAGAAATTCAACAGGTACAATTTAGTAGAAACACATGTTCAATCGTTAGATGAATAAATCATTTCAACATGAGATAAACACGAGCATAACAATGCAAGTAGGGCATAACAATGCAAGTAAAACGAGCACAACAATGCAAGTAAAGGCATGCGCGCGACAATGCAAGCAAGGGGTACAAAACAATGCAACCTAAGTGTACGCATAACAATGCGAGCAAGACGTGCGTGACAACGCAAGTAAAGAGGTGCATGACAATGCAACAAGTGTGCGAGACAACGCAAGCAAGGAGTACATAATAATGCAACCTAAGTGTACGCATAACAATGCGAGAAAGGCATGCGCGACAATGCAAGTAAGGGGGGTGCATGACAATGCAGCATAAGTGTGCGCATAACAATGTGGGAAGGGCATGTGCGACAACGCAAGCAAGGGGTACATAACAATGCAACCTAAGTGTACGCATAACAATGTGAGAAAGGCATGAGCGACAACGCAAGTAAGGTGGTGCATGACAATGCAGCCTAAGTGTGCGCATAACAATGCGGGAAGGGCATGCGCGGCAACGCAAGCAAGGGGTACATAACAATGCAACCTAAGTGTACGCATAACAATGCGAGGAAAAGCATGATCACATGTAAGTAAAGCATGTACGACAACGCAAGCAATGTGCATAACAATGCAAGGAAAAGCATGAACACATGTAAGTAAAGCATGCGCGACAACGCAAGCAATGTGCATAACAATGCGAGGAAAAACATAAACACATGTAAGTAAAGCATGCGCGACAACGCAAGCAATGTGTAACAATGCATGAAAAGCATAAACACATGTAAGTAAAGCATGCGTGACATCGCAAGCAATGTGTAAAGGAAGGAAGGCATAAACACATGTAAGTAAAGCATGTGCGACAATGCAAGCAATGTGTAAAGCAAGGAGGAAAAGCATGACAATGCGAGAGAGATGTGCATGACAATGCAAACAAAATGTGCGTGACAACACATACAATGTGTGCATAACAATGCGAAAGAGATGTGCATATTCAAAGTAAGCATGGTAAAGACATGTTATTCGCGATGTTGAGATGCAACTTCAAAGCAAGACGAGGCATGCTCAATGCAAGAGCGAAAAGACGTATACCAAGCGCGCTTATTACAAACATGACAAAACATTGTAATGCAACATATTCAAAACAATTTTCGAATCTCGCAATATACAAAAGGATATGAAAAAGGATACACCTCATGTGTATTGAGTGCCGCACACGGAAGACACGATTTGAGGTCAACACGAAGGCCGGTTAAGCTTCAAAAGTGTATTTTCTTGCACTTTCTTGAAAGATGAGGGTACCAATCAATAGAACTGACCCAAATAAGGCCATTGGAGGTGCATCGACCACAAGGGGAGGCCATCGGCCATCCATCGGCCATAAAAGGAGATCATCGGCCAACAATTTAGCCGATCGGCTAACAATTTGGCCGATCAGCCAAAAGTGGCAGTTTCGGGGCAATTTTGACATTTTGCCTCGGGTCTTTGGATATAGGGTTCCAAACCCCATTTTGTCACTTTCTCTTAGTCGAAAATCAATGCTCTCTCCCTCTAGGTCATTTCCCGCCCTTAGATCCGAGCTTTTCTCCCGTTTTCAAGCCTCCCCCAACTTCCAATTCGCGAAACACTCTTCATTCTCCACATTTTAAACCGATTGAAACGTGCGTTCGGCGTTCTTTTCTTGATTTCCACCACATGGGGTTTGTTTCCCTCGAGTTTACCTCGATCTTCATGCCTTTTCCCACACTTCAACCTTTTCTCCCATTTTTCACCCCTCGGGGTTGACTTTCGGTTGACTTTTTACATTTTTACCCATTTTCCATACCCTCGACCACTTTTGCACACTTCTCGAGATGGAGGACGATATTCCATAGGGTGGGACTCCTCCAGAGATGGATACGGATCCTGAGGTCGAGCTCCTGCCTCTCAGTGTTCGATCATTCGACTCGACGACATATCGGCCCGCGATACACGTACTGCCTCCTGATAGCATCCGCCAGTTTAGGAGTTACGCACGAGGCGCACCATTGGAGCTCCTGCTACGCGAGCCAGAGTCGCATCTATCCTTCGGCGCCGTTGAGGTATACTTTTCCCCTCTTACTTTCTACAATGTAAATCAGATATCTTGAATAGCCAATTCTATTCTTTAACTGAATAACCCAAACACACTGATACATCACGTGCTTACTTCACCCTGAGCACAGTCATACACGATATCTGCGTAAACCCGAACACATGCACACACACTGCATTTTTATTAATTCTGAGCATATCCAAACACTTTATTTCTAACACTGCTTCGCATCTGTTTGTCTTAAACACAGGGAGATTCCCATGCCTTCCGGGGGTATGGGAATACCATTGCTCTTGCCCGACGCGGTTCGCCATATCATTGATCAGGTCGGCTTCGGCATTTTTTGCATGGGACTCTTGCGCCTCACTGCGAGTAGGCCCCTTCTGGGTGCGCTAGTGGAGAGGTGGTGGGACACCACCGATTCCTTCCACCTTTCTGTTACAGGGGAGATGACGATGACTCCCTTCGACTTCTCCATGCTCACTGGCATTGGAATAGGAGGTGATCCAATTCCCTTTGACACCGATATGGGCGAGTGGGATGTTGCCCACATCTATTTGCTCGGCGCTCGGCCACCTCTCTCCCGGCTAGGGTTCGTGAGGTATTCTTGGTTCGAGGACCAGTTTCAGATACAGGCGCCTACGACCCGCGAGGAGGTGGATCAGTACCCTCAAGGATTTATCATGTTCTTGCTGGGCACCACCTTATTCGCCGATCGGGCGAACACAGTTGCCCTCTATCTGCTGAGCGCATTGGTGGACATGACCGGGATCCGTCGCTATGACTGGGGGTTACAGGTTTGGCCACGCTTTACGGGTACATGAGCTCTTCATCCAGTCACAACGGACATTTGCTCGGAAGCTACTGGTGAGCCTGGGAGGTACATTTTCCCTTTCTATTTTACAGTTTTACTTTACACTATCTGTACACCACACACACTGCACACACGCAATCTGCTTTACACTGGCTGTACACTGCACACACTACACAATACATTGCACACCGTTCTCTGGTTTCTGCTTTATCTGCATACTGCCTTACTGATAAGCATACTCATTCTTACTCTGTTACACTTTGTAGTTGTGGGTGTATGCCTACTTTTCGAGGCTTGCTCCAGTGTCGGATGTAGAAACGCCCCCCACGGTTCCATATTCTCATCGATATAATATGAGGTGCGAGCGGAGGCCGCGGGAGTCTTTTTTGTTCTTTCGCCGATACTTCGACACCATTACCGCCGCAGAGGTATTTCAAACATTACAGTTTATTTAAGCTTCGCTTTGCATTGTACATTAAACAGTAGATAACAAACTGTATATCCTGTTATTGCAGATCACCTAGCAGCCCTGGGCCGTGTTACCGGAGGCAGTGAGAGATCAGTATGCGGGTGCTCGGGAGACTGCCCGGTTCTGGATTTTGCTGGAGTGTCCGGTCTGTCAGGCATGGCATTTTGGGGAGTGCTTCCTGCGGCAAACCCTCGGCCTACCAGAGCAGATAGTCCCGAGGCCACCTTCTACCCATACGAGGGCCACCGAGAGGTACTCCCTGCAGGAGATGATAGATTTTACGATAGGCTGGGATTCAGACTTTTCAGAGATGAGGGCGACTACACTGAGTTCATCTAGACTTATCTCATGCGACCTTTGACCGGTGCTCGCCGAGTTGAGAGGGAGAGGCCTGTAGCGCCAGTAGCAGGAGCAGAAGCATCGAGGGTGACTCAGGCCCACGACAGGAGTGGGTCCCGGAGGGGACGGGGAGTTGAGTGGCCAACCCTGCCCACCACCATGACATGCCGAGAATAAGGTTGGGAGACTTACTAGATACCCATCACTCCTTCTCTGGCTGATTATGAGCTCGTCGGAGTTCGCGGCTCGACCCCGGTATGTACTATACTTTCCATTTTGTAAAGTCATTTCATTTTATTTGATATCTCGCAGAATACTAATGACTTCAACACAGGAGTGGGTCCCGGATGGGATGGGGAGTTAAGTGGCCAGCCCTTCCCACCACCATGACATGCCGAAGACACAGTGGGGAGACTTACCAGATACCTATCGCTCCTCCTCTGGCTGATCACGAGCTCGTTGGAGTTCGCAGCTCGACCCCGGTATGTACTATACTTTGCATTATGTACAGTCATTTCATTTCATTTGATATCCCGCAGAATACTAATGACTTCAACACTTTTTCAGGCTTCTATCGAGTATACTAGGCAGGCTTTGGAGCTGTCAGCCTTAGTGATGGGAATGCTGCAGAGGAGCATAGACCTGCTCAGCATCTATGGTATCCGGGTGAGTTCTTTCAACCTCAGTTCTAGAACTTTGCACATCTGTTCCATACTGATCTGATACATCGCATTATCAATACGGCGCTTGATACACTGCACCCACATACCACTCACGACACTGATACACTGTAGCTTGTATACTGCTCACGGCACTGATACACTGCTCACAACATTCATACACTGCTCGCAGCATTTATACACTGTACTCATATACTACTCACGGCATTCATACGCTACTCACAGCATTCACACACTGTACTCATACACTGTATTTGGTATTCATACTTGACTTTTCATAGCATAACTAATGCATTCGCCAATTGTTCTTTTTAGACCGCATTCCAGATACCGCCCACAGGGGGTGCTCCAGCAGGACCATCAGTATCTCCCAGAGCAGCAGGGGGAGCCAGACGGGGGATGACGATACACAGCTGAGGCAGACATAGGCGTGCTCGTACCGAGAGCAGCTCACGGGAGCCTTCCCCAGATGATGATGAGTTTGACGAGGAGGCAGCGTCGTCTCAGGATGAGGTCGGGGATGGCTCAGATTCAGACTCTGACGGTGGAGATCCTGGACCTTCATCTAGGAAGAGGACCAGGACAGACTCCCGCACTTGAGGCTACCAACGTCGATCCAGACATTTTGCTGCTTTTCTTTTTTTTGCTTTATTTTTGTTTTTACTAGTAATTTTGCACATTGTACTGCGTCAGACAGATTTTATTTTCTTCAAAACTATGTACTTTTGCAAAAGAGAATATGATGGAATGAAACAACTCTTTTTGTTGAAAAAGTGTTACATTTGTACATTCTATGCATTGCATCGTATCGCATCACATTACATAACAATGTAAATGAGATTGAACTTTATTTTGAAAACTAAACACTCGAATTGCATTAATTAGGTAGTGAGCCAACTGACAACAAAACAACTCAATAAGCAAAACAAAGACTTTGGCAAGCTAACCAAATGTAAATACAACTCGATAAGAAAAACAAAGATTTAAAGAATACAAAATACAACTCGATAAGCAAAAGTACAACAACTCGATAAACAAATTGCCGTAACACAGGCGTGACTTCGCAAAATCATCACCGGAAGGCATTTGAAGTGGAACCATCCACAAGTTCTCAACATGTTCAACACATATACAGCTTTGAGAATAAGAGGAAAGGTCATTGGCCAAATTGAGAGGCCATCGGCCACAAGAAATGGCCATCGGCCAACATTGCTAGCCGATCAGCCAAAAAAGATGGTCAGTCGGCACTCTTTTTGGCCGATTGGCCAAAAATGGCAAGCACCTCCAGAATGCTGACACTTGTCTTCCACTCAATACCTTATCTTTTACAAAAGCCTCAGCTTCATAGTTTTCTCCATTTCAGCTTAGTTTTTGCACCAAATGGAAGCATTTCTTGTCCAAAATCTGGCAAATTGGATTGGCAACTTGGATGGTTCGGAAAAGTTGAATTACTGGGGTTTCGGGATTAATGCACTATTCACGTTGTGTCGCACCCTGCTGCGTTTTCCGTTCCTCTATGCCATGGCAAGGTTTTGGAATATGGTGACACACGTCTTTAGCTTTGGCGAACAAGAGATGTGTCCTACTTTTGAGGATTTCCAAGCTTTAATGAAATCCGAGCGCGATGAAGAAATCTTGCCTTAGCTTCGGTTCAGCCATATCCAAGCCTTAGGATGGATGTGCGGCCCTACTTTGCATGACGCTCGGTCATTGACTCACAACAGAGACCTGGGCATTCCGAGTTTGATTCGTCGTTTTTCTGATGCCGGTGACCGCGGCGATCATCATTGGCAGGGTTATCGGCGACATGCGCTTTGCTTGTGCACGCTGTCTCATTTCATGCTTGCCCCAGGCTTCGGTGGGTTTAGCACTCGGTTGATTGAAGTCGCCGAGGGCTTAAAAGTGGGCAAGAGCTGCATCGCCATGACGCTAGCTGAGACATTGATAGGTTTCGATGCTTTTCATCGCCCGAAGACGGCTAGATTCGCGGGGAGTCCACTACTACTGCAGGTAATGTTTCCCACCATATCTCACATATATTTCTCACGTTACTCATCCCTCATGCTCGATTTTTCTCTCAAAACCCTTTTCTAACTTCTTCTCTCAACGTACACCTCTCTATTCTTTGATCTCTCATTTTTCATCCCTTCCCAGATATGGTTGATGGATAAATTGAAGGTTGTGGACTCATGCCCAGCATATTCAGCACGCAGTTATTTTTTCCGACGACGTCTAGTCGATGCCCCTGATGAGGCATGGTGGTACGACTAGATGTGTAGTTTGTCCGCTCTAGACATTGCTTGGCACTGCCCCTAGCTTAATCTACCGACGATGAGCTACAACATGACTTGCCAGCTCGGGATTTAGTTGATTGGCCTGACACACTCTGTCTTTTACTTCCCGTTCCGATTCCGGCGCCAGTTCGGACATGATCAGACTTGCCCGGAAGAGGGGATAGAATACCCTGCTGCATTTCCGGTTTGAGGTGCACAGCTAGCTCGGTATGCCACGGCATGGAGGACGAGAGAGCTTCTGGCCCCGCTCCCACTTTCAGTTACACCCTCTCTGATGAGTGCATAGCTTGGCTTGAAGAGGAGGCGCAAATCGGTCCCACTTTGGCATCAGAGGCTTCTTCCACCAGCTCTGGGAGGGGACGCTGGAACACCTGACTATGCCCCAAATTTATTTGCTTTAATCAGTACTTTCAAGTTTTCTTTATGAATGTAATAAAAGCAACTTCAATTTGTATTCAAGAGTAGGAGAACTCTGTATTGAAATCAATGTAATTGAAGGTTGTGGGTACTAAAAAATTTCTGTTTGGTCAAAAAATGGTCTAAGTTGTGAAAAGATTAATTTGAGCAAAATCAACTTCTATTAAACCTTTTCAAAGCCATTTTCGATATGGTTCACAATTGGATACACCTGAGATCTATCACTGAGATGTACAACCTCGAATCCCAGCAACTGGAAAGTTGCCCCTAGTTTGAATTGCACTGTACCAGAGATCACAACTGAGCTCCTGAATGCAGAATAGACAAAGACGACCAAACATGATCACATGGACAAAGTTGATCGGGGAAGTGTTTATGGCTGGACTTCAGGATGAAGTTGCCTACGTATCACAAAGATGGGAATCAAGCCTTACGTAGTTCGGCTCGGGTTCACTCGTGTATCAACTCTCTCCTTTTGTGCTCTAACTTTTGCCAAGGCCGCCCTTTCTGGGTTTTCAACCTTGCGAGCTCAGTTTTTATAATTTCAAATTTTATGTACTCTAACTTTTGCCTAGGTCGCCCTTTCGGGCTTTCGGCCTAGCGAGCCACTCAGGGAAAATATTTCTTCAACTTGTCCATGTTGATCAGTTGGGAGAACTCTAGGCCATCTAGGTCCATCAGAACGACAGCTCCACCCGACCAGATTGACTTGATGATGTAAGGGCCAGTCTAAGTAGGTCTGAACTTGCCCCTAGGGTTGTGGATGGGAGCTCGGTCGTCTTTGAGCAGAAGATCTCCTTCCTTCAAATTCCCGGACTTAACCTTCTTGTTAAAAGCCTTGGCAATTCTTCGTTGATAACCCTGAACATGATACAGTGCTTTAAGCCTTCTTTCATCAAAGAGCATGAGTTCTTCGAACCTGCTTTGCTGCCAATCTGCCTCAGCTATTTGACACTCAGCCAGTACTTGTAATGACAGAACCTCAATTTTGATAGGTAGAACGGCCTCCATCTCATAGACCAAGGAATACGGAGTCGCTCCAGTAGAAGTTCGAATTGAAGTCCGGTAGCCCCACAGAGCAAATGGCAGATTATCTGGCCAGTCCCGGTAGGTTTCCACCATCTCCTGCAGAATACGCTTGATGTTCTTGTTGACACCCTCAACTGCTCCGTTAGTCTACGGCCGATATGTAGACGACTTATGAAAAGCCACATTGTATTTTTCCAACAAGTCGATCACTTCCTTCTTGATGTGGGAACCATTATCTGAAATAATCTCGTTCGGGACCCTGTAGCGACAGATGATGTTGTTCCTGATGAACTTAGCAACATGCGATGCCTTCAACACCGCATAAGATTGGGCCTCAACCCACTTCGTAAAATAGTCTATCGCGACCAGAATGAACTCATGCCCATTGGACCCCTTCGAAGTGACAGCCTTGATCACATCAATCCCCCAGACTGAAAACGGCCATGGCGAAGTCATGTTGTATAGCTTCGACGGCGGAATGTTCTTGCGGTTTGCATGGATCTGACATTTGTGGCATCGCCGGACAAAGCCTATACAATCCTCCTCCATGGTGGACCGGTAGTAACCCTGTCTAAGGATCTTCCAGGCTAGCATCACCCCGTTCATGTGCACTCCGCACTCTCCTCCATGGATGGCCTCCATCAGGCGTTTGGACTCTTCAGCATCAACACACAGCTTATGCATCCCGAGATGTTCTTGTACAGTTTTCCCCCACAGACGATGAACTGAGCAGCCATTCTTCGAATTGCCCTCTTATCCTTGGCATTTTCCCCTAGTGGACACACCTCTTTTTCTAAGAAGTTCCAGACATCGTAATACCAGGGGTTCTCATCTTGTACCTCATCTATGGCATCAATCAGCTCGTAGGTCGGCACAAATTTCTGTTCGATGATGATCGGACGCATTCGGACTCCGAAAGGGATGTCTATCATAGAGGATAGAGTTGCTAATGAATCTGCGAACCTGTTGTTCTCTCTTAACAGATGAGCGAAATTCAGTTTCTCAAACCGAGGAATCAGCATGTCCAAGGTCTGGTGGTAGATTCTCATCTTTTCTTCTTTGGCTTTCCAATCTCCTTTAGCTTGAGATACAACAAGGTTCGAGTCCCCGATGACGTCCAACCGTTTCGACCCTAGTTCTAGAGCTGCTTCAAGTCCAGCAATACACGCCTCATACTCTGCCTCATTGTTCGAGACTTTGAACCGGAGTTTGAATGCTAGGGGTATGTGGGAATTGTCAGGCGTTATCAGCAACACCCTTATCCCATACCCGTATTGGTTTGGCGCTCCGTCAAAGTGCATCGTCCAAAACTCTTATTCGACATGCAGTATGGCTTCGTCTGGGAACAAGTACTCAACTGCTTCATCCCCTTCAACTGGGTGATTGGCTAGGAACTCCGCTATCGCTCTCCCTTTCACTGACTTGCACGTCATATACTTCATATCGAATTCGGAAAGCAGAAGCAACCAACGGGCTAGCCTATCTGTAAGTGTCGGTTTCTCGAAGAGATATTTGATGGGATCTAATCTCGAAACCAGTATTACAGAGTGAGCTAACAGGTAGTGTCGCAGCTTCCTGGTAGCCCATACCAATGCCAGACAAGCCTTCTCCAGCGGCGTGTAGCGGGTCTTATAATCCAGCATTTTCTTGCTCAAGTAGTAGATAGCTCTCTCCACTTTGTCCTCTGACTCCTGTGCAAGCATGCAGCCTATTGTAGTTTTAGTCACTGAAAAGTACAGAATCAACGGTTTCCTCGGCTCATGCAGTGACAACACAGGTGGGTTTTGTACATATTGCTTGATATGTTCGAAAGCAGCTTGGCATCGGCCGTCCCATTAGAACTTCTTTCCTTTCTTCAAGAGACCAAAGAGTGGTTCACAAGTCAAGGTTAATTTTGCAATAAACCGTCTTATGAATTGTACTTTACCCAGAAAGCCTCGCACCTCCGTTTAAGTCCTTGGTGGTGGCATTTCTAAGATGGCCTTGATTTTGGAAGGGTCGACTTCGATGCCCCTTTGTGTGATCAAGAAGCCCATCATTTTCCCTACTATAACACCAAACGTATATTTTTGAGGATTCAGCTGCAATCGATACTCTCTGATCCGTTGAAAGAACTTCTACAAGGCGGTGTAGTGGCCCTCTCTTTCCTTGGACTTGATAATCATGTCGTCCACGTACACCTCAACCTCTTTATGGATCATGTCGTGTAATATCGTGGTCGCAGCCCGTTGATATGTAGCTCTAGCATTCTTCAGTCCAAATGGCATCACCCTACAACAATAGGTCCCCCACGGGGTGGTGAAAGTAGTCTTCTCCCGGTCTTCGGGTGCCATCAGAATCTGATTGTAGCTTGAAAAGCCATCCATGAATGAAAGCAATGCATGCCCAGCAGTGAAGTCCACTAATTCATCGATATGCGACAGAGGAAAGTCGTCCATCGGACTAGCTTCGTTCAAATCCCTGAAGTCCACACATAGCCAAATTCTGTCGTCCTTCTTCGGCACCCGAACTATATTGGCCAACCAAGTAGGGTATTCAGATACCAACAGGAACCCTGCATCAATCTGCTTGGTGACCTCTTCTTTGATTTTCAGAGCCCAGTCTGGCGGGCGGATCCTTCTGAGCTTCTGCTTAATGGGTTGGGCCTCTGGGTCAAGAGGGATCCGGTGCTGTACAATCTCAGGATCGATTCCAGGCATGTCTTCGTAGGACCACGCGAAAACATCATTGAAATCTTTTAGTAAAGCGACTAAGCGTTCGTGCTCCTTCGAAGACAACGTGGACCCGATGTGGGCCAGCTGCGGATCCTTCTTAGTACCAACGTTAATTGTGGGGATTTCATCAACCAGCGGTTTTACAAACCTCTCCTGCTCTTAATCAACCAAATATTTTAAAATCGGAGGAATTTCTTCCTTATCGTTTTCATTGAAATTTTTGAAAGTCCGGATTAATACAATAAATTAAGGGCACAAAAAAATACTCAAATGCCACAGCCATTCCATTCTCATTAATCACTTCCAAGTCGCCTGATTCCTCTGTTACAACAGACTTAAAGGAAAAAGAAAAAGACGACCTAGAAAGACTATGGCATCCGGGTTGTCACCCCCAGGAATACCGGACTCAGACTCAGACGAGCTGGAACCTGATTCCGACTCCACAGACTCGGTGGAATCAGATTCCTGCTCACTACTTGACCTGGTGCTGCTCGATAAGAATCCCTTCTCGTACTGCCAAACGAGGGAGGGTGCGATGGACGTATCCAGAATGTTTGAAGATGGGCTCGCAGCCGTCTCATTCCCGATCATGGACACCGAGAAGTTATCCCCCAAGCACTCATGTACGATCGAAGGATCTGCAAGTAGACAAGCCAGTGCTACCCCCATTTTAATCTCTGTGTTCTCGGAATTCTCTTCCCTGCACTACTCAACCTCAGCTGGTGGGTCTGCCTGCTCCTTGGCAACATCATCCCCAGACAACTGTAAGTCAAAGAAGATTTCAAATCTCAGCAGGCGCCTCTTCTCTGCATTTAGCCATGGCTTTGGGAAACCGCAAAATGGAAAGTCTTCCCCCTCCCGGACAAAGCATTCGTTCAGGGTGCCCTGGATAGGCCGATGTATCAACTCATATGGCTTCCCAGTCTGCTTGGCTCTGGCTTTTCCAACCATCTCTTTGCCTTTCCTCACCCAGTCCTCTTTGGTAGGCAGATAACCTAAGCCAAGGGTATACGAGTTATGCGACACTTCAGCCGATACTGTAATGTCCTTCCGACCACTTTTTCCTAGTCCCATCCCAGGGATGTGCTGGAGCTTGTTCATGGGGTACACAGACTGTGCACTGACATATAACCCCTTATCAATAGCCAAAATGTTCTGTACGACTCGGGCCTCGGCTAGGGTGAATCCTGACAAGAATACATCCTCCGTGCCATGCTCGATTTCCAGAACCGGTGTAGACACTTCCAACGGCGAATGGATTGACAAATTCCCAAAAACAATAGCCACCCCCTTCTCGTGGGGGTATTTCAACATTTGGTGTAGGGTGGAAGAGACCGCTTTCACCTGGTGCAGCCACGGCCGCCCTAGGAGTAAATTAAAGGTTGCGAGAATGTCCAAGACATGAAAGTCAATATCCTGTTGTCCTGGACCAACCTGAGTCTGAATCTTCACGGTCCCCATCACCTCTCTACTAGTATTGTCATAGGCCTCTATCACCTAGGCAGTTGGCACAGAGTCCGCGAGCTTCAACCCGATTGCATATGCCATCCTCGACGGGCACACATTAATAGCGGATCCTGTGTCAACAAGAACCACCAGTATCCACTTTTCTCTACACTCGACAGAGATGTAGAGAGGTTTGTTATGGTTTGCGCCCTTAGGCGGTAGCTCCTTGTCGGTGAAGGTCAACGTCGGGAAAACTCCTCTCGAAAAAACCAGTCCTACCAGCTGCTCAGGTGTGGTGTCTATTAAATGTTTGGCCTTGTCCATTACAGAAAGGACAGCTTGTCGATGAACTCTTTGAGGTCATAAGCAGTCCCCAGATGGAGATGTCTGCTTGTATCTTCTTCAACTATTTCAGCACAGCCTCCTCTTCGAGCAACTTATCTTTCTGCTTGTCTGCCTCTTTGTCCTTTTCGGACGCCTCTGGTTGATCTAAGTGCGTGCGCTTGAAATACCGCCCATTCCTAGTCATGTGGTCAACCTCGCCAATATAACAGGTATCATCCGGCTGGCTTTGCCCCTAGTCTTCATCTGTGTGGGCAAGACATAGGTCGTCATCTTCCCACCACATGCCATCGGCAGCCAACAGACACCTGTTTGGCTCTGTTACAACTATCCCTGTGCCCACAACACCTTTCATTCCTGTGCTCGCAACACATTCCATTCTTGTGCACACAGCACGTTCTATCCCCGCAGGGGCTTTGGCCTTTCTGGCCCTCTCAGAATCTTTGATCCTTTCCCGCTCAAACTGCTTTAGTGTAGTCTATTGTTCAGTATCTTCCATACCCAAACTGCCCGTATTCTGAGCAAAATTCTTAACACCGGTGCTCTCCGACGGTGCATCCTGATTCTCGGCCCTTTCGGCCACTGTTGATGTCCCCATCCCTAACGGACCCTGTTCTAGCTGAGGTTGTTCAACAACATGCTGTTCGTCAAGCCACCCAGTAGACTCTATTGACCCATCCAAATCAAACCAGTTGACTGTCACGTCTCCCGAATCTTGTTCGTTGAAAAACTGAAGGTTAGCAATGTCCTCTTCCAGATCTGCTAGGTCATCTAGCCCCTGATTAGGTCCATCCTCCCATACTACACAAATCTCTGCCCCCACTGCAATTCCACATTCGGCCTTGCTTGGCCTGCTGATGTAATGTAACCGCTTAGGTTGTACATGAAGCTCGCAGACCCCTCAGGCCCTGTATAATCATTCTCATCTACCCCCACAATCGACCCACTTCTATCTTCGATAGCCACCACCACCGTTTCAGGTTGGGTTTGAGAGATGTCCAACATGCACAAGTCAGTGCTGTTAGGAATGAACACCTCCAGCTTGGGTAGGTGAGAAGGGGTGATATATATGCTAGGTTCGTATGACACAACCCTAGTTTGGATCATATTGCTGCGTTTGGGAGGTGGAGCGTGGTTATGTGGTGGGAGAGGGTTGGTTGTGACATTTGGTTTCTCTTGAGGCACGATCACCCTATTGTCAACGAGATTCTGAATCTCGTGACGCAATCTATAGCACTGGTCGGTGTCATGACCATGCTGTTGGTGAAAGGTACAGTACTTCGCCGGGTTATGGGAGGGGGGAAGTTTTTCTAGCAATGGTCGCGACTCTAGGGGCTTCAAGTGCCCTTTCCTGATCAAAACCCCCAAAGCCTTGGACAAAGGCATGTATAGTAGGGTAAAGGTTGTTTGGCCTCGGGATGGAAACTTGGTTGTTTGTGAGCTACTTCCGGACGCACCGGGGAATGGTATAGCTGTAAGGGTTCTTGGGGTGGTGGTGGTGGTGACCATACTCACATCTGAAGCTCTGGCAACCGCAGCACTGCTTGTGCCTGCATTCGTACTGCGGTTGAAGGCCTTGTTTCGTAGCATCCTCGATTTGCACCCCTATCTCATATAGATCTGCAAAGGTGGGGAGGGGGAGAACGATCATCTTCTGTATGAGCTTGGGCTGGAGGTTATGCACAACCATCTGAATCTGATCTTTATCAATAGGGCTGATGGTCATCATCGAGGCCTTAGCCCTCCATCGGGTCACAAAATCAGAGAAGCTCTCCTTTGGCTCTTGCCTAGTTGTCTCGAGATCACGAGTTGTGATCTCGATCTGTGTATTATAGGAGTATTGAGCTACAAAGGCCTCAGCCATCTTCTCCTAACTCCTCTTGACAGAGTCCTCCAGTTTTGCATACCAAATAGCCGCTACACCTGACAGGGTCCGGCCAAACAGGGAAAGCTTCTGCAATCTGGAGAGGCCCATCGGCCTTAGTATATCCGAAAATAGGTGCAAATGTACCATAGGATCTCCAGACCTGTCGAAATGGTCTATGTGCGGCATTTTAAATCGGTCCGACAGAGTCACGGCTGAGTCGGTATACCCGTGCTCTATATCCGCGATGGATTTCACGCCTTGAGACTTCTTGAACAACTTTTCTAGCTTGCTCACTTTTAGCGTTGTGGGATCCACCTCGAACTCAAATGGCGTATCCTCTAGGTTGGTAGGCGCTTTAGACAGCTGGGGTAGGATTGGGGGCAGAGCTGGCCTTGTTGGAACGTCCATATTGTCCTGGACGTGTGCTGTCTCCCCAAGTATTGGAATTCTTGGTAGGGGAGGAGCTGGGTGCGAAGCAAATGCTCCGGCTTGCTATGGTGGGTGTTGTTGCTGAAGTCTAGCAATCAACTCTGTTTGTTGGGCCATAACCTTGGCCTGGCGTGCGTCAAATTCTGCTTGACGGACAGCATCCTGCTGCATGGCTTTCATACTCTCCTGGAGCTGACACATCATCTCCTCTGTACCTGCCATATTATGCTGATCTAGCTGAATAACCGGTATATCTGTCCTTGTAGTAGAAACTGAGACCTCAGCCTGACTGTTCACTGGTGAGGTAAACCACTGATCTGGCCACCGCTGTACCAATACATTGCGCCTTTTTGACCTCCGTCTGGTAACCGGGGGTAAAGAAAGGAACACTGCTTGTTCGTCTATCAGATCCCTAGGTCGATTAAGTCTACGACCTCTAACCCAGAGTGCTCGGGGAATATCTGCCTGGTCGGATGCAATGGTGCTAAACTACCTTGCAAAAAGATAAATAAAGCATAATAAGGAAACAATGAACAGAAAAACGGACAGCATAACAGCTTAAATAAAGACAACACGCAGTTGGCAAACACAAGCTGAAAGAACTGTTCTCAACCATTGATCACTGTTCCCAAATCACTGCCCCAAATCTGAACCTGATACCCACAGGTAAAACTGATTCCCCAAATACTGATGCCCACCGGTCTGATACCCAAACTTGCAAACTGATACGTGCACTCCCTGTAGAGGCCAACTCTAACAGCACATAATCAAGCAAGTAAGAGCCAAAACACCCTATGGAGGGGTAGGGTTTCCCTGTCCTATTGTCAGGAGCTAGGGTTTCATTACGCACACAATGGTTTCAAACAACCTATAATTGGGTAAGCAACCTGTCCTAGTTTGGAATAGTCACTATGGATTCTGATATGCACTAGGTTGAATGGTCAAAAAGGGTGCCCCGATAAAAATTGGGGTTTGTGTTCCCGTCTTAGCAGAGCCCGCAACTGGTCAGCCTTATGGCGCGCTTTTCAAAGCAAGCCTCCGGCAAATCGTTCAGGAATAGTATACGAAAAACATGGTGTCCTAGGCGCACCAATGCAATGCAACGCAACAAAACACATAAGTGTAATCAAAACAAGATATTATGAGTTCGAGTCAAGTTCTCTAAATCCCCAGCAGAGTCGCCAGAAACTGTAGACGTGCCTGAGCGTCCCAGCTCCGAGCGCGATATGGCGCAAAATCCGTTTTGTTCTTTTGACTACTACAGTTCGGACTCAATGTCACGGTTCTGAATCTAATCTCGCAAAGTGCAATGCAAGACCGATAAATCACCAAAGAGTCCAAATCCGGTAAATCGTTTTGGAAAACTGATTTTTATATAGAAGTGCCAAACATGGACTGCTTTGCCAGGTACAGAGTCGCCACCTAAATATTTTATTTTGGGAGAATTAGGAAACCCTAACTCATGCCTAAGGCCACGTGTCCATCATCACCAAAGTTGCCTCAGCTCGGGAACTTGGGTACGAGAGGGGAAGGTCATGCAATGAGCACCCCCACTCGTCCGATCAAAGGATCGACCTTTACTAAGCATGATATGTTGTTTTGAAAACATATGTGTTCTTATTTCGGTTTATTAATCTAGCTTACTATGTGATGCGCATAGCACACAATTATAGACTAGATTGCCTAAGTTGGAACAAAACATCTCATATTTGTTTTTCGAAAATGGTTTGGAAGTGCTACTCGCAAGTAGGCTAAGACGTGGATTTGCTACCCTCAAGTGGGCTTAGAAAACATGATTTTGCCACTCTCAAGTGGGCTTGAAATGCATTTCGATGAATTGTTCCAATTCAAGCAATCCAACCGTCATCCACAGGCATTCATGCAATTAAACACTTAAGCAGTTAGCCTCATGGCAAGCATGCTATCGTGGCAACATTCACACTTATGCAAGATGCTAAAGCATAAAAGCTTACCTAGTACTCCGAGCCAAAATAATAGCTAGTTAGTAATCAATGCATGATCCTAGCTATGTCAAGAATGCCTAATGCAATACATGCAAAAATGCAACTAAAATAGGCTCGGCTATTCTAAAATGGCATATGAGATGCAACTTTGATAACCATGTATTCAAGTAGGAATTTAAAACACAATGCAGTTAGTATGATGCGCTGAGCTCGGTGCATGCAAGACAGATGAATGAATACAAACATGCTAGCATAAGGATGCTAATTGAAATATGCCCTAAAACTAACCATTGTAAGCAGTTAAGTAAAAGGGAGAAAGATGTGGGATTAGAAGACATTCACACACTCATGCACACTTATTACAAAAGTTGGCCCTCTCGACGGAGGGTCCGAATAAATAATACAAATCAACTAATAAATTAATTACCCTAGCTAATTAATTATTACAAAACCCTTAACTAATCAAACAAATTAATTAAGTTACAAAACCAACTAAATAAGAAAAGAGAGAAGCTGAATTGAGCTGCCACAGCTCTGTCTCGGAATGATGAATGATGCATGCTCGATCGCCTCGCTCGTAAATCCGTTGCCACGCCTCATGTTGCCTCTGTTTGCACTGTTCTTGACTTCTGAAAAACTATGAAAATTTTTGTGATGCTTCTGAAACATCCCACAGACACTCTGAGAGGCCATCGGCTAAATGGTATGGTCATTGGCCAAAGGATAAGGGTCATTGACCACTTATGAAGCTATCGGCCAAACATTGTTAGCCGATCGGCCATCTCTTCCTGCAGACTGCTCCTTTTGCTGCAGCAGAGTACAAACAGAGGCATGGCAATACATTTGCAAGAAAAATGTTGTGAAACTACACCCCTTATCATGTTTGAGACTCAAAGGAGTGTAGTGCTTGACTCTCGAGCTATCAATCACGCATTTTGATGCATGATGGCCAAAGAGGCCGAGTTCACAATTCAATGTAAATGAAATGCATAAAAACACATAATGCCTTAACCTCTATCATATTTGATCAAGAGGGTCGGCGACCGAGGATTGAGGTACGTTTCATCACTTTAAGTATGAAACGTGCCTCGTTCCTCGCGTTTGGCTTAACACCTAAACAAAACACAATGCAATGCATGGAACATTGAGATGCTATACAATGCAACATAAGCATGCCAAATGCAATGCAACAAGCATGCACAATGCCATGCAACCTAAACATGCAAACATGCAATGCAACTCAAGCATACACACATGATGCAATGCAACAAGTATGCAACAACATGCAAGAGATGGACAAGCATGCAACAACATGGAAACTTAGCAAGCATGCAACAACATATAATGTGACAAGCATGCAACAACATGCAAAAATGGACTTAAACTAAAATGGGCAGACCTCAATCATGCCCAAATCAATGGCCAAAATGATGAAATAATGGCATGAAATGCACATACAAACATGCACATACTTCGGTTCGCAAACAAGGTATGAAGACAACTACTCTCAAGCATGAGCAATGAATGAAAAGCATGGATGTATGAAAATACTATAGGCCCCGAAATCATGCATGGAATGGTGCCAAACTACTTACATAACACAAGGATAGAATGCAAGAAAGCTCAAAGTTTGAAACTAACAAAGGGACTTAAACCATGGCCATGCAAGGCAAGCCCCAAAGGGCCAAGGGCAGCCAAAACAGTCCCAAGGCAGGTCAATACAAGACCAAAACCATGCTCGAACCTAGCCAACACAAGCTAGAACAAAAGACCAAAAGCATGAAGCATGCAAGGCTAACAAGGGGTGTTACACTACACCTATTAAAACCAAACATGGCATGACTTAACCAATAAAAATCAGAGTTATGGCATGTGAAAATAAGCCCAAAACCCCACTGAGATGGCATCCTAAAGACCTAAGCATAGAGGCATGCACAATGACCTACTCTTAAGGCATAAAGCACCAACTCTTCTAAGCATTAAAAGAGTGACAAGCTGTAGACACCCCATTTTTGACCGTCCTCAAGACTTGGACGTCACCGTTTGAACACTCGGTGATCATCCATGTTTGTGTTCGTCCTGAGTTCTCGGAGGTCTCGGACACGCGCCTTTCCTCAAGACCTCTCGACTTGCCTGTTTCGTGTTTGCTTTTGCACCAAACACTTGTTATTTTACTTCTGAGGGTGGGAAATGACTTGTTGGCCATCCCCACACCTCATCGGCCATGGCTTGAGGCCACCGGCCTTGTTTTGTTGCTACCGGCCATTGGTTATGGCCGGCTGGCACCCTTTATGGTCGGCCGACCATTGTTTTCGCCAAAAATTGTCATTTTGGCTGGCCGACCATTGTGCATCTGCTTTTGGAAGATATTTTATGCCAGTTGGGATAGCTGGCATCCACTTTGCACCCCCTCCATACACGTGTATGGAGGGATTTCCTTTTTGCTTAGCTTGTTTTGTAAGCTTTGTAAAAGTGAACCTCTATAAGGGGAGGGCTTCTCCTCCCTCCTCAAGGGTTAGAGGTTGAGCTCTAGAGGTCTGGATTAGGGTTAGAAATAGTGTATCTATCTATCTCTATATCTCTCTCTCTTTTTGCCTTTGTGTGTGTTTAAGTGTGTTTTGTTCTTACTTTTGTGCATAAACACCTAGTATCACACCTTACCTTGGTTGCTGAAGTGCCAAAGGGTTGTTGTTAAGGTTTTTTGAGTGGATTTAAGCTTGGAAAGGCTGCTGGAGCTCCATTCATGAAGAGGTCTACAAGGGTAAGAATCTTACCACTTTATTCCCCATTCTTGCACTAGCTTTTAACCTATCTTGCATCTATTTTTGAGCTTAGTGTATAACATATAAAAGTTCTAATTTGTTAGTTTTAGAACTTTGTTTAAGGTCTCTTTGAGGCTTGGGGTTGTTTCCCCCCTCCAAGGCCTTGTTAGGCCTTGTTTAAGGCCATCTATCTTGGCCCTTTCTTTGAGCTTTGCATGACCTCTCTACCACTGAAATCCAGGGGATTTTTAGTGGTGGAGAGGTGGTTTTGAGGTCCTAAATGGGAGAGGGTCATCCCCTCTCCATATTGCCTTTGATGCTCACGCAAATGGCTTGTGTTGTAGCTTGTATGCTTAGCTTTGTTTAGCTTCTTTTCAATGCATATTTGTGCTTATTTTGTCATGATATAGCACTATTTTAAGTTGGTTTAGACACACCATGCATGCCTTGCTTACTTTTCTTGTAATGCCATGAAATTGCTTTAACATGCTATGTGCTTTGAGCCTTGTTTTTAGCATGATTTTGGCTTAGCTTTGTGAAGCTTTCATGCATGTTTTAGCGTGCTTGAGGTCTGATTTTGGTCGTTTGGGTCATCCATGACTTGCTTTGTATAGCTACCATGCAATCTCCCTTGTAGGCTTTGAGTATTGGCCCCTCTAGCATGCTTTCCTTGCATCATTTCAGTGGTTTGGAACCACTTACCATGTCATTTCAGTCCATATAGCATGCTTGTATACTTGCATTTATGGCTCCTTTGATGTTTCAAAAGGTTTGTGTGTTGTGCTCCATGTTTGGGTCATTATGCATGCCTTTAGACTTAGGCATTTGGAATGCCATTTATGTGTGTTTTTGGTCTTGTTTAGACCTGCATTGGGACTATTTTAGGTCCCCATGGCCTTTTGGGGCTTGCTTCATTTAGCCTTGGTTTGAGTCCTGTGGCTAGCTTTCAAGTTTTGGGCTTGGTTGCATGCTTTGCTTGCTTTGTTTAGTTGGTTTGGCACCATCCTTAGCATGATTTTCAGAGTTTATCATGCTCACCATTTGTCCATATTTGTTTCCTTTTAAGTGTGCTTAAAAGTTCCTCTTTTATGCTTAAGTGTTGGACCATGTTTGCATGCATGTTGGTATGTAAATTTGACCTCATTTCCATAGCATTTGGCCACTGTTTTGGGCCTAGTAGAGAGCTGTCCATCTTGGTGTAAGTCCATCATTCGCATGTTGTTACATTCTTGCCTTGTATGTTGTTACACGCTTGGCCTTTGGCATGTTGTTGCATGCTATACATGTTTGTATGTTTAGATGCTTAGCCTATTAACATGTTGTTTCATGTTTAAGTGGTGTTGCATTTGGCATGCATCTTGTGTTAAGTTGCTTTACAAGTTCCTATGCTAAGTCCCCCTCACATGTTGTTGCATGTTGGTCATTAGCATTATTGTTACATGTTTAGCATCCTTGCTTGCTTAGGTTGTATGCCTAGTACACATTGCTTATTTGCATGCTCATATTGCATACTTAGCTCGCATGCTTAGGTTGCATTTTGCATGCATACCTTGCCTCTTGAATCACCATGATAGGGGTTAGGTCCATTATTTGTTTATGTGCACCTCATTTGACATTGAAATGGCACACTTGGCCTCTTTGGCCATCACGTATTGAAATGCACGATTGATGGTCCGAGGGTCGAGTACCAAACTCCTTTGTGTCACAAACTTGATAAGGAGTGTGGTGGTGCAGACATTTGCTTCAAAATGCATTGCCATGCCTTGTTTGCCCTCTGCTACTGTCAAAACAGGGTTCTGCAAGAAGATATGGTCGACCGACCATTCTTAGTGCCGGCCGACTAAATATCTTTGGCCAAGAGCTATACAACAGGTCGATGACCACTTTACCATGGTCGGGGACCGTTCCTTATGGCCGGTGGCATCCCACAATGATCAGGGAGTGATGCTAAAGCATCCTTGGGACTTGTGCAATTTTTAGAGGCACAGAGCAGTGTAAATAGAGGCAGCTTGTGCATGGTGGTGGATTTCTGAGCGAAACCGAGCACGCATGCATTGGACCCTCTTCCCAAGGCTGTTTTACCTCTTTATTAGCTTAGTTAATTTGCTTAACTAGTTAAGTGGTCTGTAACTATTTAATTAGCTTGTTAGTTAGTTAAATTTGTATTATTCTTTTGGTCCCTTCGAGAGATGGCGAATTGTGTAATAAGTGTGGGTGCGTGTGTGCATGTCTTGCAACCCCCACTTCTTTCTCCCTTTTACTTACCTGCTTTTGATGGTTAGTATTAGGGCATATTTCAATTAGCATCCTTATGCTATGCATGTGTGCATTCATTCATTTGTATTGCATGCACCCAGCTCGGCGCATCATACTAATTGCATAGTATTTCAAACCTAACTTGAATACATGCTATCTGTTGCATTTCACATGCCATCCATAGATTAGCTGAGCCTATTCTAGTTGCATTTTGCCTGCGATGCATTAGCCATCTTAACATGGACTTGGATCATACATTTGATTACTAACATGTTCCTTATTTTGGCTTGAAGTACTAGGTGAGTGTTTATGCTTTAGCATCTCGCATGAGTGTGAATGTTAAAATGAAAGCATGCTTGCCATGAGGCTAACCGCTTAGTTGATTTACTACCTGAATGCCTGTGGGTAAAGGTTGGATTGTTTGAATTGGAATAATTCATCGAAATCCATATTTTAGCCTGCTTGCGAGTAGCAAACCTCAAATCAGTTCCAAATAATGGATATGCGATGCTTTGTTCCAAATTAGGCAACCTAGTCTATACTTTTGTGTTGTGCGCATCACATAGTAAGATTAGTTAAATAATCGGAATAAGAACGCATAATGTTTTCAAAACTTGATATCATGATTAGTAGAGGCCGATCTTTGATCGGGCGAGCATGGGTGCTCATAGCTGACCATCCCCAATCGTACCCAAGTACCCGAGCCGAGGCAACTTTGGTGATGACGGACACGTGGCCTTAGGCAAACGAGTCAGGGTTTCCTAAATTCACCCATAAAAAATATTTAGGTGGCGACTCTGTATCTGACAAAGCAGTCCATGTTTGGCACTTCTTTCAAAAAAATCTATTTTCAAAAAAGATTTGTCGGATTTAGACTCTTTGGTGATTTATCAATCTCACATTGCACATTGTGAGATCAGTTAAGAATTGTGACAATTTTAGTCCGAACTGTAGTGAGCCCCAAATGAACAGAACGAGATTTTCCTCCCGGGACGTTCGGGGACGTCTATACAAGCACAAGTGTATGACCATGAAATATGCACTGAAATATCATTTCAAATGATGCCAAATCATGAGAATAGTCTAAGTAATGCATGCTAGTGGACTTGATACACAAAGCTAACAAGCTAGATTGAACCATGGCTATACAAAACAGTGCATGCGTGACCAAGACAACACAAATCAGAGGTCAAGCAAGGTAAAATGTGAGGGAAAGCTTCTTTGAGTTGAGCCAAAACATGCAAGAATGATGGTCCAAACATATGATGCATGTTAAGGCAATAGAGAGGATTGCAAGACAAGTGCATGGTGCATGCAAGAGGCTATTAAACCAACCTTAGACAGAGGTATAACATGGCAAAATAACACCAAATACTTGCTGAAATGGGGCCGAAACAAGTTAAGCAAACATGCTACTATTGTGAGCCATTTATACTAGCATACAAGACACAAGGAGAGGGGGGTGCCCCTCTCCTATTTAAAACTTGAAAACGACCTTTCCACCAGTGAAAATCCTCTGGATTTCAATGGTAGAAAGGTCATGCAAAGGCTAGAACAAGAGCCAAAAGGGATCGCTCAAAACAAGGCCAAACAAGGCCCAAGAGGGGGTAGACTACCCCCAACACAAAAGTGACCTTAAACAAACATCACAAGCATGAAAAATTAGAACTTTTTGTAGTTTAGAGTTAAGCTTAAAACAATATGCTAGTAGGTCTAAAAGCTTAAGCCAAAATAGGGGATTAAAAGCTAGAATCTCACCCTTGAAGAACACCTTCAAGAACATAACTCCAACACTTTTTTCTGACCAAAACCAGTCCAAGAACAATAAAACCAACTCCTCAGTACCTCAGCAACAAAAGGATGGTGTTCTAGTAGGTGTTTGTGTGCAATAGTGTGAAGGATTTACACTTTTGGGCACAAACAAGGGCAAAGGGAGAGAGAGATGTAAAATATATAGAGAGAGAGAGAGATAAAGAACTTGTATATCAAATTCTCAGAATCTCTGGAAAGGGAGAGGGGCCTCCTTTCTTATAGAATTTCAATTTTCAAGCTTGTTGAACAAGCTTGAGCCTTGATTTAAATCCCTCCATACACGTGTATGGAGGATGAGAATTGTGCTCACCAACTGTCACAGCTAGCACAAAAATATCTGCAAAAGCAGGTGGAAAGGTCTTGGCCAAGAAATATGGCTGATCGATGAAAGGGATTTCCGATCGACTAAAAAGAGTGCCGATCGGCCACCACTTATGGCCGATGGCAAGAAAAAAAGGCCGATGGCGCAAGGCCTTAGCCGATGGGTTACAGCGATGGCCAACAAGCCGCCCTCTACCCTCAGAAGCAAAAACCACAAGTGCTTAGTCCACAACCAAGCACAAAACAGACAAGTTGAGAGATCCTAAGGCAAGGCGCGCAATTGAGACTTCCGGGAACTCAAAATGAACACGAGCATGGATGATCATCAAGTGTTCAAACGATGACGTCCAAGTCTTGAGGACGGTAAAAAATGGGGTGTCTACACCAAGCCTTACACTTCGGCAATCATTACAAAAGTCAATATTCCGACGGTTAAAATATTTCCATGCAAGGGAGTCAGTAGGATGCCTAAAGACACCATCATTTGTTCGTTCCTCTGCCTGCTATCTCATTAACTTGGCCATCTTGGATGACATAAACAACCTCTGCAACCTTGGCTTTAAAGGAAAATACCTCATCTGTTTTGCACCTATTTGTTTGCCACCTTTGTTAGGACCATTTGAACCATCATCACCATTTGATTTCCATCTAGAACTATTGCATATGACACATTTATCAAGATTGGCATCGTCATTTTGAAACAACATGCAACTGTTAGGACATGCATTCCACGTCTCATACGTGAAGGCCAAATCTGTTGTGACCTTTTGAGCTTTATAATATGAGTCCGGGGAGTTTCACACCCAACGGGAACGCCTCACTCAATAACTCAAGCAACATGTCAATAGACTTGTTTGTCCATTGATTAAGCACCTTCAGATGTAGAAGTCGAACAATGAATGACAAAGATGTGAACTTCTAACAACCCAGATACAATTCTGTAGACGTGCCCGTGGGCCTCATGCTACAGTTCGGACTCAATTTGTGTCACGGTTCTTAATCTGAACCAAAGAGTCCAAATCCGGCAAATCGTTTTGAGAAAACTATTTTTAGAAAAAGAAGTGCCAAACATGGACTGCTTTTGCCAGATATAGAGTCGCCACCTAAATATTTTTATGGGGAAATTTAGGAAACCCTGACTCGGTGCCAAAGGCCACCCGTCCATCATCACCAAAGTTGCCTCGGCTCGAGAGCTTGGGTACGATTGGGGAAGGTCAGCTGTGAGCACCCCCTCTCGCCCGATCCGAAGATTGGCCTCTACTAACCGTGATATCCGTTTTTGAAAACGTTATGTGTTCTTATTCCGGTTATTAGCCTAGAATTACTATGTTATGCGCACTGCAAACAAGTATAGACCAAATTGCCTAAATTGGAACAAAACATTTCATGCTTGTTTTGAAAATGGTTTGCTACTTGCAAGTAGGCTGAAATGTAGGTTTTGCCACCCTCAAGTGGGCTTTAGTAAAGATGGTTTTGCCACTATCTAGTGGGCTTAAAACAAACAGTTGATGATTTATTCCAATCCAAGTAACCCAACCTTCACCCACAGGCATTCAGGCAGCTATATCACATAAGCTATAGCCTCATGGTAAGTATGCTATTCATGGCAGTCACTCACACGCATGCAAGGATGTTAAAGCATAAAACTCACCGAGTACTCCAAGCCAAAACAAAACTCATTAGAAATCATGCATGAATCCTAAGTATACAGAAATGCCTAATGCAACACATGCAAGAATGCAAACTATAGCAGGCTCGGCTATTCTAAAACATGGCGTATGGAATGATACAGCTAAATGTAATTAACTTGAAATTGAAATACAAATGCAGTTAGTATGTATGCACCGGCCGGCCATGAAAAGATGAGAGATGCAAACATGCTTGTCATACTGTATGCTAATATAGAAGGTTGCCCTTACATCTAACCATCATAAGCAGGTTAAATAAAATGGAAGAAAGACGTTGGGTTGGAAGACATACATCCACTCACGCACACTTAATTACAATTATGCCCTCGTACAGAGGGTCCGAATAAATATACAGTCCCGAATAAAAGAAATATTATAGTCCAAATAATACAGTCCAAATCAAGTACAATTCCTAATTAATTAACAAAATTAACTAAGAAAATAAATAAACTGGCATGCAAGCTAGGGACTGCCCTTGATTCCATTCGGATTGATGAATGATGGCCATGCCCGGGTTGCTTTGCGGAAATCCATGACGAATGCCGCCAATTAGCCTCTGTTTACACCTTATCTTGAAATGCGTGCCAAGCTTCAAAAAGTTGCGATTCTTCATTTGGGCTCAAACAGAGAGCAAGGAAAGGGGGCATGGCAATGTAGTTTTCACGATATAGCTGCCTTGATCCTCGTGCCACCAATCACGCATATCGATGCATGATGAACCGATGGAGTCGAAATGTGAACTCAATATAGAAGAATGCACCGTGAAAAAGTAAACACACTAAAACCTAACTCCATCATGGATAATTCGGAATGTCGGTGACTTGGAATTAGAGACTAACCGTTCCGTCACTCGAGTAAGCGAAACGTACCTCGTTTCTCGTGCCCAGGCTACTCTATCCCGAACACGATGCAATATGCATTGACATGACATGAATGCAACTAAGATACAATCCTAACATACACAATGTTATGAATGGCATACCACGCTGCACAGGTTAATACACAACCGAGATACACAAATGCTAGCGGATGAAATGGCATACGCACATGCAATAATGGGCTTACACCGCAACATAAGAGAGCTAGCCACAGCTCACATAGGAGGCCAATGATGAAAATGAAGTGCTCGAAACGCGTGCACACGGCACGCAATCCGAGGCAATGGCATATACATGCAATATGGCTAATAATGGCAATAGAATGTCACATGGACTTATCTCTAAACATGAAGAGGCCTCAACTACACTAACATAAGAGGCAATGGATGAAAGTGAAGTGGCTCGAAACGGCGTGCACACGGGCACCAAATGCGAGGCAATGGCATAGCAATGCAATAAACATGGAATGATACGCAAACATGCTAATCGGAAATTTCAGCACTGAAATGTGGGGAAACCAGCCCCTGAAATGAGGCGAAAGTGCACCCGAATGCATGAATAGTCCCGATGCCATGGATTTTGGCATCCCGAAATGCCTATAGTATAACAAAACATGCACAATATTGGAACATGCAATGAATAGAAAGTATGCAAGGCAGCCCAAAATAAAGAATTTTCCAGTTCAAAGCATGGCCAAAAAGCAACATAAATAAGGGCCAAACAAGTATGCAAAAAATGGCCGGTAATATGAGGTTATGAAGCACTCACAGCTGCTGGCCGCAAAAGGTTAGGGCCTTTCACAACATTGAAGAGGGGCCAAGAAATAAGCCACTTTTTCAGAACTGTAAAACCCCAAAAACAAACATACGCTATGGCTAAAGCTCTATGGAAGAATTGGAACCGAAAAATGGACAAAGAAGCAAGTGGTAGATGAAAAAGCGCCAAACAGAAAAAAAGACTGTTTCCATAACCTGAAGGAGGGGCCACAAAAATTGACTATTTTAAAGTTTATGGCAGCCCCAAAACAGTATATACAATACCTCAAAATGTCATGCAGAATGAGGCTCAAAATGAGGCTATAACAGCAAAGTACACAAAATTCAACAAACAGCAAAGACCCCTTAATGAAACATGACAGGGGGTGCAAAATATGGCTGTTTTTAGTTCGGAACAAAAGTCCAGAAACAGCAACATCAGGGGCTGCCAAGGCATAACAAAATGGGATCAAAAAAGAAGGACATAAAGGAAAGTACAACATGAAGTCCCAAACAGTGTTGAAGCCCTTCTTCATGTTGAAGACGGGGCTCAAATAATCCCATTTACAGTTTACATCAGGCTCCAAAACAAGATCCACATAGGCTAGAAAAAGCATGCAAATATTGACATACAAAGAGGTATTTGAAACAGTGTGAGGTGGGATTCTCAATAAGGGTTGAACCCTTCAACAAACATGTGAAAGCTCAAAATAGGCCTAGTTTCCAGTTAAGGGTCGGAGCCTAAAACGTAAGCCAAGATGGCTAGAGGAATGGTGCAAAAATGAGCTAGAAAAGAGGGGAAAGTGGACCTTACCTTGAAGACCAAATGTTTTGTTGCTTCTTGGACCCAACTTTGATGACTCTAAGCTGTTGGAAATTCCTCCCTTGCTGCTGGATTGGAAGTGGTGGGGTAGAGCTTGATGAATGATGAAGAAATGGAGGCCAAACTTGAAGGAAATGGAGAGTAGTATCTATATCTTCAAAACAATTCTTGTAACCCTTTCTCTTGAGTTGGGGAGGCCAACTATATAGGGAAGAGAGGGAGAGAAGAGTCTAGGCAAAAGTGGAGGGAAAGTGAGGCCTCTTTTCCCTCCATAAAGGGTTCCCGGATATAGATATTTTTTCGGGGAAACCAAAGCACAGCTGGAATTACTCCAACTTGAAAAAGCAGGCCGGCCTGACATTTTGCTGCAGGTGGCCGCCGGCACCCCCTAGCCGGCCGGCTGGGGGTCAAAAGGTCAAGTTGATTTTCTGGCCGGCCACCACAAATAGGTGTTCTCCCAGGTTGCCCTCCAACACACCCCTATATGGTTCAAAATTGCACACTTGTAAAATAGGAGAGAGATAGGCCATTTTTAGGAGGGGTTCAAAAGGGTTTTAAGCAACAATTAGTGGCCGGCCATCCAACTTTAGGGTCCTCCCATGTGTGTAACAACACAAATTGTTGGTTAGAAGTTCAAGAAGATAGTCCAAGGGTGGTCACATTGGCTTCGGAATTAGAAAAAGACAGCGTCGGAGGGCGCCGGAGGATATATAACTGGTTGCTAAATAATTTTGGCCTCCCCCCTTCTACAGCCTTTCCTAGTGATGAAACAGAGGTACTTGCCAAAATGAACGAAACCGATGCAAACGAATGTTCGGGGCAAAACACGGCAGTTCGGGCCGGAACTGCCTGTTAAACACCGAAAGTGGCATTCGACCACGAATGGGTCTCTCAGACCCCATGTCCCTCAAAAGGGAGTAAATAAGATGTATTCCAAAATTCAGAGCAACGGAGATGTTATGGCGGTCTCGAACCGAGGCACACGGCCAAGCAGTCCGAAAAACGGTAAACCGAGCTCCGAAATGGGCAAAAATGGCCTACGGCCAACCAAAATGTAAGCCCACGGCCACTGAGAGATGGTCTATGGACCTCTCCCACCCTCAGGAAAGAAACAGAGAAAACTGAGTCTGGTTCGCAAATCGAGGCAAGGCATAGAAGGAGGTTCGGAAGTTTCGGAGGCAGGGCTCACGTTCGCAGACTCTGAGACTTCTGACGAGCGCGATATGGCAACATCAACCAAGCACTCATCGGTGACGTTCTGAGTCTCAAGGTCGGTCAAAAATGGGGTTACCTATAAATTCACTTTGCGCATCTTGAAGAAGTTTCGAAAATACTTTGCAGTCCTGATTTGGACCGAGCTGGGGGTTCAAATGCATGGGGGATCAGGCGCCTGTGGTTCATCACCCTTAACACTTGTACAACATGTGGATTTCCATAGCCCCTTGTATCATTCCAACCTACACTTCCAATGTCTAAATTAGCTAATGTTTCATTCTCTCAATTATCATGCAGAGATACATAAGATATCATGATTAATCTAATGTCTTACTGTTTTACAAAACCATTCAAAATCAGATGCTATGGTGTTTGGTCCTGAAAAAATAAGGACAGGGAAACCCCTACCACCAACGTAAGGGTGTTGGCCTCATTTACTTGCAATGTGCTTTTAAGAAGTGTGTCCTTTACTGGGATGCGCATGTCAGTTTGCAAGTTCGAATACCAGGCCCGAGGGCATTAAGTATCAGTGTTTTTGAGAGATAGTTTATATCTGTGGGGTATCCAATTCAGTTTTAGGGCAGTGATTTTGAGGAAACAGTGATCAGTAGTAGAGCTTACGTTATCTCCTATGCTTGTGCCTGTTCTGATTGGGCCCTGAAATGTTGCCGTGTTTTCCCATTTCCAGTTCTGAGAGTTAGTTCAGAAAATAGCAATTGGGTTCTTCTTTTGCTGGGCAAGATAGATTCTGATCAATCGATCACCGTCGATGTTCAGCGGACTTATGATGACCCAAGTTCAGACGGAAATCGTGGTTATGACAGCCGCATTAGACCAAGGAATCACCGCTGCAAGTGAGACCAATGTTGAAGTACCACATCCACTCCAGGTCGCCTGCCGCGCGCCCGATCTGGGAACCCCAGATGTTTCATAGTCGTGAACCACCATGTTTATGTTAAGTGGGAAGATCGGCGACCTCCAGAGATCTGGGCCGATCTGGCCTAGTGGGATGTCGGCTCACCACCCACCACGTCATATCGCTGGGAAATTTTGTCTGTAGGGCCCCGCTACTGGGCGAATGTGATCGGCTCAGCCAACCTGGGGTTGTTTCAAGCTATAGCAATGACGTGTCACAACAACCGTGGTTTCATTTGATATAGCAAGCCCATAAACCCTCGATCAAGCTGAGGCTAGAGGTAAGAACAAAGTGGGCAACGATGCTAATTCCATTGAACACTGCTGTGGGGCAGTCGAAGCTTTGAAAGCG